>CAUYRT010032264.1:0-27634 GCA_963574885.1 Lepilemur ruficaudatus | reverse complement strand
AGTGAAAAGACCACTCACAAAATGAAAGAAAATGTAGACATTGCTCATTTTATTGGGCTGCATGTTATTATGCTTCACTGATACTGTGTTTTTTTTTTTTTTTTCTGAGACAGAGTCTCACTCTGCTGTCCAGGCTGGAGTGTCTTAGCATCAGCCTAGCTCACAGCAACCTCAAACTCCTGGGCTCAAGCTATCCTTCTGCCTCAGCCTCCCGAGTAGCTGGGACTACAGGCATGCGCCACCATGCCCAGCTAATTTTTTTTTCTATATATTTTTAGTTGTCCAGCTAATTTCTTTATATTTTTAATAGAGACGGGGTCTCGCTCTTGCTCAGGCCGGTCTCGAACTCCTGAGCTCAAACGATCCGCCCGCCTCGGCCTCCCAGAGTGCTAGGATTACAGGCCTGAGCCACTGCGCCCGGCGATACTGTGTCTTTTACAAATTGAAAGTTTGTGGCAACCCTATATTGAGCAAATCTGTAAGTATAATTTTTCCAACAGCATATGCTCACTTCTGTCCCTGAGTCATATCTGGTAACTCTCCAACTTTTTCAACAAACTGAGTATAGAAGGAACATACCTCAAAATAATAAAGGCCACAACATACCTCAAAATAATAAAGGCCACACATGACAAAGCCACACTTAACTAAGCGGGGAAAAACTGAAAGTCTTTCCTCTAAGATCTGGAAGAAGACAAGGATGCTCACTTTCACCACTTTTATTCAACATGCTACTGAGAGTCCTAGCCAAAGGAATTAGGCAAGAGAAAAAAACAAAGGGCATCGAAATGGGAAAGAAAGAAGTCAAATTAGACTTGTTGCAAATGACATGATCTTATGTGTAGGAAAACCTAGACTCCACCAAAAACACTGTTAGAATTGACAAATGAATTCAGTAAAGTTACAGGATTCAAAAATCAACATCCAAAAATCAGCAGCATTTCTATACACTGACAACAAACTAGCAGAAAAAAAAAATCAATAAAGCAATCCCATTTACAATAGCTAACAAAAAAATTAAACACCTAGGTATAAATTTAACTGACAAGGTAAAAGACCTATACAAGGCAAACTCTAAAACACTGATGAAAGAAACTGAAGAGGACTCAAAAAAATGGAAAGACATCACATATTCATGGATTGGAAGAATTAATACTGCGAAAATGACCATACTACCAAAAGTGATCTACAGATTCAATGCAATCCCTATCAAAATACCAGTGATATTCTTCACATAAATAGAAGGAACAACCCTAAAATTCATATGTAACCACAAAAGACCCCAAATAGCCAAAGCAATCCTGAGCAAAAAGAACAAAGCTGAGGTATCACATAACCTGACGTCAAAATATACTACAAAGCTACAGCAGCCAAAAAAGCATGGTACTGGCATTAAAACAGACACATAGACCAATGGAATAGAGAACTCAGATATAAATCCACACATTTACAGTCAATTAATTTTCAACAAAGGCACCAATTACATATAATGGTGATAAAACAGTCTCGTCAATGAATAGTGCTGGGAAAATTGAATAGCCATATGCAAAAGAATGAAACTAGACTCCTATATCTCACCATATACAAAAATCAAATCACAATCGATTAAAGACTTAAATCTAAGACCTGAAACTATGAAACAATTAGAAAGAAACACTGGGAAAATGCTCCAAGATATTGGCCTGGGCTAAGACTTTTGTGTAAAACCTCAAAAGCAGAGGCAACCATAGCCAAAATAGACAAATGGGGATCACATCAAGCTAAAAAGATTCTGCACATCAAAGGAAACAATCAAAAAAGTGAAGAGACAACACACAGAATGGGAGAAAATATCTGCAAACTATCCAACTGACAAGGGATTAATAATCAGAATATAATAAGATCAAACAAATCAATAGCAAAAAAAACCTAAATAATTCAATTTAAAGATGGGCTAAAGATCTAAACAGACATTTCTCAAAAGAAGACACACGAATGGCCAATAGTTTTATGAAAAAATTCCCAACATCACTAATCATCAGAGAAATGCAAATAAAAACCACAATGAGATATCATCTCACCCCAGTTAAAATAGCTTGTATCAAAAAGGCAATAGCAGATGCTGGTGAGGATGTGGAAAAAGGGGACTCCCCACACACTTTTGGTGGGAATGTAAGTCAGTGCAACCACTATGGACAACAGTGCGGAGGTTCCTCAAAGGACTAACAATAGAACTGCCAGGCAATTCAGCAATCCCACTACTGGGTATTTATCCAAAGGAAAAGAAATCAGTATATCGAACAGATATCTGTGTTCTCATGTTTACTACAGCACTATTCACAATAGCCAAAATAAGGAATCAATCTAAGAGCCCATCAATGGATAAAAGGATAAAGAAAATGTGGTATATATGCTATTCAGCCATAAAAAAGAATGAAATCTGGTCATTTGCAGCAACATGGATGGAACGAGAGGTCACAGAAAGATTACTGCATGTTCTCACTCACATGTGGGAGGTAAAAAAACATGGATCTCATGAAGATAGAGAGTAGACTGGTGGTTACCAGAGGCTGAGAAGGGTTGAGAGAGAAGTGATGAAGAGAGACTAAGAGGAACAAATATACAGGTAGAAGAAATAAGACTTAGTGCTGGACAGATGAGTATAGTTAACAATAATCTACTGTACATTTCAAAATACCTAGAATAATTCAAATGTTCCCAGCATAAAGAAAAGATAAATATTTAAGGTGATGAATATCCCAATTACCCTGATTTGATCTTTACACATTTTATGAACGTATTAACTTATCACATGTGCATCCAAAATATATACATCAATTTTAAAAAGGGAAAAATTAGGCAATGGAGTTGAACAGACATTTCTCCAAAGAAGAAATACAAATGGCCAATAAGCACATGAGAAGATATTCTCAACGTCATTAGCCATCATGGTTATGCAAATCAAATTCACAATGAGATAGCGCTTTATACCCACTAGGATGGCTATAATCAAAAAGACAGACAATAAAAAGAGTTGGCAAGGACGTGGAGAAACCGGAGCCCTATGCATTGCTGATGGGAATATAACATGGTGTAGCCACTGTGGAAAACAGTCTGACAGTTCCTCAAACAGTTAAAGCCCTATTACACGACACAACATTTCACTCCTAGTTATATATCCAAAAGAAATGAAAATATATGTCCACGCAAAAACTTGTACACAAATGTAACATCATTATTCACAATAACCAGAAAGTGGAAACAACCCAAACATCCGTCAGTTGATGGACAAACAAAATATGGTATATCCATACAATATACCAGCATTCAGCCCTGAAAAGGAATAAAGCACTGACACATGCTACAGTGTCGAAATGAATGGCGAAAACATCATGCTAAATGAAGGAAGTCAGACACAAAAGACCAAAGGAAGGACTACATATTATATGATTCCATTTATATGAAATGTCCAGAGCAGTCAAATCTCTAGAGACAGAAAGTAGACTAGTGGTTGCCTAGTGCTGGGGGGATGCCAGGATTCGGGGGTGATGTATAAGGTAAGTAAGGTTTCTTTTTGAGGTGATGAAACATTTTAAAATTGACTGTGGTGACAGATGCACAACTGTATGAATATACTATAAGCCATCAAATTATTCACTTTAAATTGGTAAACTGTATGGTATGTGAATTATATCTCAATAAAGCTCTTTAAATAGTAAAATAACTACATAGAGATATAATTTTCATGCTCGGTGGACTACTTAGTCACTACTGCTCATCCAGAACTTGTCTTCTATAAACCTCTTACCCGCAGCACTTACACTGTACTGAATTTTTTGAAAGAGACATGAGCTACCATGTAAAGTTCATCTAGCATTAATGTTATTACTCTGTTTTATTGTTTGGTTTTTCTTTCTTTGCATTTGCCTGGGCTAGTGGTGATAGGTTCCTTATCAATTCAGTTACATGGCCATTAGGGGTAGGAGACAAGGCCAAGGGCTGCGGGTAATCTCAATCCAGGAACTCTGCCTCTGTGCACTACTTATGGAAACCTCCACAGTTGGAGGGAATGCCCAGTGTTGCTGGAAAGTGGCTCCTAGAATTCAGTTTCTCTCCCACTGTGGGTGACCCGGCTTCATGGTGAAAAGTCAGATCAGAGAGAATCACCTGTAACCTGAGGGCTTAGAGAGCCAGGCCTGCTGTCCTCCTGTTTGCTGCTGTCAGTCGACTGTGGCGGAGCAACTCCGGGAGATGTTCCCATCTCTCTTACTACCTGCTGGTGCCTTCACCTGCAAAACCTGCCTCGACCAAGTTAGGTAAGTTTCTGCTGTGGAGTGCCCACTCGTAGGAAGCCCAGTCATAGAAAAATCTACACTAAGGCTGAAAGTGACACAGCTTCACTTCTGGCCAAACTCTATGACTTGCTGATCTATCATGAAGAAAACAGCTCGAAGCCAAAGTCCTCATTATTCCTATGGTATCTACAAGCACAGTCCCTACTCTTTCAATTTGTTCAGAATTTCTCCCTTACCAAACACTGTACTCTCTAGAGAAGACGACTCCCAGCATCTTTCGTTTCTCCCAACCTGTATCTGTTACTCTGAGTCATCATCAGAAGAACACTTCTTCCTTCTCTAGGACACAACTCCTGCAAATTTTAATGAATAAGATTTATTTTGCAAATGGAATTGGCATTTAAAAGGTACTGCAAAAAGATGATTTTAAGAAGTTCCAGAAAATTCTCCAATACACAAATTACAGCCGATCTGAATATTAATTTATGATTATGATTCAATTATGATTATGATTCCCACACTATTTATGATTCAAGAAATTGCCTATTTAACTATAGTCCCAGAATCCATATAAGGAAAAGATTTTAAGGACATGAACAAGTAACTGGAGCAAAACCCAGAAGAATCCACATGGATTCTTCTAAATCTGTACCTAAACTACTTTGATACCCTCTAGAAATAAAGCCACAGAAGCTCTTAGGCTAACTGTGACTAGCTCAATAGAAAAAGGACTCATAATTCCTTGTACCAATCCCTGCAATCACCGAACATTAACAATTTTTAAAAACCTAATGGCTGGCCAGGTACAGTGGCTCATGCCTATAATCCCAGTACTTTGGGAGGCTAAGGTGGGAGGATTACCTGAGGCCAGGAATTCAAGATCAGCCTGGGCAACATAGCAAGACCCCATCTCTACAAAAAATAAGAATAACTAGCCAGGCGTGGTGGTGTGTGCCCATAGTCTCAGCTACTCAGGAGGCTGAAGCAGGAGGATCGCTGGAGACCAGGAGTTCAAGGTTACAGTGAGCCATGACTGGGCCACTGCCCTCCAGCCTGGTTGACAGAGTAAGATGCTGTTTCTTAAAAAAAAAAGAAAAAGAAAAAAGAAAGAAAATTAACTTTAAAAAACCTAATGGTCAAGGATATGGATTTCTCCAAGATCTGTGAACAAGTAACAAGATAATTATTACCCATTTCACTGTAGTGTCTAACGTAAATACCATACTCTCCTCATAAATTCTTTACATGAACAGAATGGTGCTCAGGTTTCTTTAGTGTCCCGTTCAATATTCGCAATGTGTAAGGTAATTAGAGCAGGTATTAGTATTCCACCTTGCAGATAAAGGACTACAGTCCAGAGACTTTACATCCTGGGAAGTGAATTAGGTGGGCCAAAAACCAAGACTGACTAACCTATCATTTAGAATAGTGACTATGGATAAGAAATTTAACAACTTCAATGTTTAAATCCTTGATTTCTAGCTTTTGCTTAGTAAACTGGAAAGAGCTACCCCATTCTTTGGGGGAAGGGGATAATTTACAAAATCACAACTTTTCTTGAACACATCAAAGTGCTGAGGTTGGAGATCAACCAATCTGAAAAATAAGAAAAGGCAATCTCTTCCAAGCAGTTGCATGAGGCGAGCACTTGCTCACCTGGGGGTAGATGCTAGACACCATGTAAGACAGCAAGAAAAACTCAGTTAAAATGTTGAACAACTTGCCAAATCAGTTGTTGCCTGGTGCTGATGGTGGGCAGAAGAGCTGACTACAAAAGGAAGGGATGGAGGAGATCCAGGGGAAGGAATGGGAGTTCCACATCCTAACTGAGGTGCTCACATGATCATACGCTTTGTTAAAACTCACAGAACTCCAAAAAAGTGAAAAACAACTGTAAAGAATGAATTTACTGTATGTGAAATTTAAAAAAGAACTCTTGTTTTAGAAGGAAGAAGATATATTTGACAGTTAACCCATGATCTCTGCTATGTGGCCAATTCTCCACCTGTCTTGGTACTTGAGATGCGTAAGCCCCCAAGGCCTCTGCAAATCTGCACTTTAATAAACCACAGCAGAGTATGTGATCTTCCCAAATTCACTAATGAGCAAATGTAAACGCTCACTTTCCAACTCTTCATAAGGGTTCCTGAGTAAGCCACCACAAGCTGGGAAAAACAAAGCCGCGTTGAGCTTGAATACTGGGCAACAGGCTGCCTTTACCTACTACCCAAGCCCACTGCCTCACCACCACGCCAGATGGCATTTGAGGTAGCTCAAATTCACAACTCAGCAAAATGCCAAATCATATAGGTCACAGACCTTTGGGGTCACTTGCAGAGAGAAGAAAACCCAATCATCAAATCTGCAAATACCTTCTATTAAAAAACCACCTTCATAATTCTAGAGCTAATACATGCCGACGGGCGCTGACCCCCTTCGCGGGGGCGGGGGGGATGCGTGCATTTATCAGATCAAAACCAACCCGGTGAGTTCTCCCTGGCCCTGGCCGGGGGGAGGGCGCCAGCGGCTTTGGTGACTCTAGATAACCTCAGGCCGATCGCACGCTCCCCGTGGCGGCGACGACCCATTCAACATCTGCCCTATCAACTTTCGATGGTAGTCGCCGTGCCTACCATGGTGACCACGGGTGACGGGGAATCAGGGTTCGATTCCGGAGAGGGAGCCTGAGAAACAGCTACCACATCCAAGGAAGGCAGCAGGCGCGCAAATTACCCATTCCCGACCCGGGGAGGTAGTGACGAAAAATAACAATACAGGACTCTTTCGAGGCCCTGTAATTGGAATGAGTCCACTTTAAATCCTTTAACGAGAATCCATTGGAGGGCAAGTCTGGTGCCAGCAGCCGCGGTAATTCCAGCTCCAATAGCGTATATTAAAGTTGCTGCAGTTAAAAAGCTCGTAGTTGGATCTTGGGAGCGGGCGGGCGGTCCGCCGCGAGGTGAGCCACCGCCCGTCCCCGCCCCTTGCCTCTCGGGGCCCCCTCGATGCTCTTAGCTGAGTGTCCCGCGGAGCCCGAAGCCTTTACTTTGAAAAAATTAGAGTGTTCAAAGCAGGCCCGAGCCACCTGGATACCGCAGCTAGGAATAATGGAATAGGACCGCGGTTCCATTTTGTTGGTTTTCGGAACTGAGGCCATGATTAAGAGGGACGGCCGAGGGCATTCGTATTGCGCCGCTAGAGGTGAAATTCTTGGACCGGCGCAAGACGGACCAGAGCAAAAGCATTTGCCAAGAATGTTTTCATTAATAAAAAATAAAAATAAAATAAAAAAAAAACACTTTCAAACAATTTACAAGGGAGAGCAATGCAAGTCTGCTGCAGCTGCAGGTGCCATGATGAGCATGCAGAAAGCTGCCCTGCCTAGTCAAAAGTGTTGGGCCATGTCAGGACTGGCCAGAGAACGTCACAATCTCAGCATCCACGCTGTAAGAAGTATCACCAATTTTTAAGAGATTATGGAAGAAAAAAGTCTACACAGGATCTACCTCATTAGGATTTCAGTAAAAAGAGGATAATGCCATAAGGAAAAGAAAAACTTCCCTCTCTTTAATAGCAGAGAATTACCGTAAGAGCAGCATGGGATACAGTAGAGATGACAGATCAACGTAAAAAAATAAGTCACAGCAATGTGTTTAACCACTTCACTGACTTAACAAAGAGCCTTGATAATCAATAGTATAATAACATGTCTTGCTGTATTAAGAAATTATTTAGTCTCTTGACTTTATCCCTTCTAACAGTTTTGCTATAGAATTTTATCATAATTCCCAGGGAAAGGTTTATTTTACAATCTTTTAGGATATACTTAATAAAGGGACAATTTAGATTCTTGGAATTCTTTAATCAATGTACTAAAATGACAGTAAGTGCTCAATTTAAGCTTAGCTTAAGGCTTTCACTTTGGCTAGACATTAGTAAAATGATGATTACAAATAACAAGTAACTAAACTCAGGGTTTTTTAAAAATTCTACTGATGTATAAATTACACAGAACATGCAAACTCGCCTGTGTTTCCTCTACATCAGTCGTTCTTAATAATTGATACTTATCAAAATCAACTGGGGTGTGATTTTCCAAAATATACAAACCTAGTACTTCTCCCAGATCTACAGCATCGTATCCTCCATGGGGAGGCTCAACACTAATATCTGAAAACGTTCCTGTGATGTTTATGTGCACGCACCCGACTATAATCATCATTCCATATAACAGTCACTACACTTGAAAAGAATTATAGGCACCCCTTGTTTTATTGTACTTTGCTTACTGTGCTTCACAGGTATTGTGTTATTAATATTTACAACTTGAAGGTTTGTGGCAACCCTACATACAGTAAGTCTCTGAGCACCATTTTTCCAACAGCATGTGCTAACTTTGTGTCTCTGGATCACATTTTGGTAATTCTTGCAGTATTTCAAATTTTTTCATTACTAGTATGTCTGTTAGAGTAAACTGTGACCTTTGCTGTCCCTGTGTAATTGTTTTGGGGTGCCACAAACTGTACCCATATAAGACAGTGAACCTAAGTGACAAAAATGTGTACTCTGACTTCCCACCAATGTGCCATTCCCATCTCTCTCCCTCTCACCTGTTCCCTGAGACACGACAGCAAAGCCGAAACAGGCTGAAAGCTGGGCCTCTTGCACCAAACTGCCAAGTTGTCAATGCAAAGGAAAAGTTCTTAAAGGAAATTAAAAGTGCTATTCCAGTGAACACACAGATGATAAAGCAAAAAAGTCTTATTGCTGATATGAAGAAAGTTTTAGTGATCTCGAAAGAAGATCAAACCAGCCACAACATTTCCTTAAGCCAAAGCATAACCCAGAGCAAGGCCTTTACTCTCTTCAATCCTATGAAGGCTAAGAGAGGTAAGGAAACTGCAGAAGACAAGTTGGAAGTGAGGTTGATTCATGCGGTGGAAGGAAAGATGCCATCCCCACAACATAAAAGTGCAAGCTGTAGCAGCAAGTGCTGACGTAGAAGTTATCCAGAAGACCTAGCTAAGATCACTGATGAAGGTGGCTAACTGAACAATAGGTTTTCAATGTAGATGAAACAGCCTTATAGTGGAAGAACATGCCATCTAGCACTTGCATATCTAGAGTGAAGCCAACACCTGGCTTCAAAAGCATCAAAGGACAGGCTGACTCTCTTCTAAGGGGCTAATGCAGCTGGTGTCTTGAAGTTAAGCCAATGCTCATTTACCACTCCAAAAAATGTAGGGCCCTTAGGAATTATGCTAAATCTACCCTGCCTCTGCTCTATAAATGAAACAACAAGGCCTGGATGACAGCACATCTCTTTATGGCATGGTTTACTCAATATTTTAAGTCCACTGTTGAGAACTACTGCTCAGAAAAAGTTTCCTTTCAAATACTACTGCTCATTAACAATGCACCTGGTCACTCAAGAGCTCTGATGCAGAGGTACAAGGTTGTTAATGTTGTTTTCATGCCTGTTAACACAACATTCATTCCACAGCCTGTGGATCAAGGAGTCAACCCAACTTTCAAATCTTATTATTTAAGAAAGACATTTCATAAGGCTATAGCTGCCACAGATAATGATTCCCCTGATCAATCTTTACAAAGTAAATTGCAAACCTTCTAGGCTGGGCACGGTGGCTCACGCCTATAATCCTAGCACTCTGGGAGGCTGAGGCAGGAGGATCACTTGAGCTCAGCAGTTGGAGACCAGCCTGACCAAAAGTGACACCTCATCTCTACTAAAAATAGAAAAAATTAGCTGGGCATGGTGGTGAGTGTCTGTAGTCCCAGCTACTCAGGAGGCTTGAAGCAGAAGGATCACTTGAGCCCAGGAGTTTGAGGTTGCTGTGAGCTAGGCTGACGCCACAGCACTCTAGCCCGGGCAACAGAGTGAAACTTCATCTCAAAAAAAAAAAAAAAACCTACAAAGGATTCACAATTCTATGCCATTAAGAACAGCAGTGATTCGTGGGAGGAGGTCAAAATATCAACATTAACAGGAGTTTGGAAGTTGATTCTAAGGCTCATGGATGACTCTGAGGTGGGTTCAAGACTGCAGTGGAGGAAGTAACTACAAATGTGGTGGAAATACTGGATGAGGAGTTGCTGCTTATGGGTGAGCAAAGAAAGCGGCTTCTTGAGACAGAATCTACTCCTGGTGAAGATGCTGTGAACATCGCTGAAATGACAACAAAGGATTTAGAATATCCCACAAACTTAGTTGATACAGCAGCAGCAGGGTTTGAGAGGATTAGTTCCAATCCTGAAGGAAGTTACACCATGAATAAAACGCTATCAAACAGCATCTCATGATACAGAAAAGCCTTTCATGAAAAAGTCAATCAATGTGGCAGACTTCATTGTTGTCTTATTTTAAGAAATTGCCACAGCCACCCCAACCTTCAGTAACCACCACCCTAATCACTCAGCAGCCATCAACACTGAGGCAAGATCCTCCACCAGCAAAAAAAATGACTACTCAATGAAGGTTCAGATGATCATTAGCATTGTTAAGCACTAAAGTATGTTTAAATTAAGGTGTGTATATTGTTTTTTTAGACATAATGCTATCACATAATTAATAGACTACAGTATAATATAAACATAACTTTTATATGCACTGGGAAACCAAAAAAATGTGACTTGCTTTATGGGGGTGGTCTGAAACTGAACTTGCAATCTCTCTGAGGTACGCCTGTACTTACTTGTTACAATTCCAGCCAAAGCAAAAACAAACTGATTTTCATCCGAGTCGAGCTCCTTAACATCACCATCCAGTGACTTCACAAAACTCTCCATTGTTTGACCAGTGATGTTGAAAAACTTCAAAGCTTTATCCTGAAAGTTTGGACATGAAAGTGTCACACCTTTTCACAGACACCAGTATGAAAACATTTTAAAAGTGCAGGATATAGAGGAAAGACTCTGATTTTAATTATTGAAATAATATTTTAAAATCTATTCCTTCATTAAAAGTTCCCTTTAAGGTTGGGCATGATAGCTCATGCCTACACCTGGGCTCAAGCAACCCTCCTGCTTCAGCCTCCCAAATAGTTAGGATTACAAGTACGACCCACTGTACCCAGCTTAGCACAACCTTTTTTTCAAAAAAAAATCTTAACCAAAACCTCAACATGTAAAAGAGATAAAGACTGACTCCTCTGGCAGTTTAAATCTTCATTACTAGGCAAAAAAATATTTCTAAATTTGAAGAACCTTTGTATTATAACATTTTCTTTGGAGTGACAGGGTTCTGAAGAATAATTTAAAAACCAATACACATTTTAACACAGTAAAAAAATTAGAAAAAACAATGCATTTACAAATGGTAAGAGGGAATTTCATGGGTGATAGAAATATTCTAAAACTGGATCATGGTGATGGATACACAACTCTAGAAATTTGCTAAAAACCATCAAATTATACACTTACAACTTTGTGGCATATAAATTATACCTCAATTAAACCTCAACAAACTTTTCTAACCACACATTGTCTTTCTACCTAAAGTGAAACACAACTGTTATTTCTACAAGAGCGAAGTATTTATCACTGGCTTCCTGCCACACATCCACCTCTCCACCGTTATTTCCATTCACAACCACACCCTCCTACCAGAGGCAAACTGGACCTTCTCTGGCTCCTCTTGTCCTTCAGCTGCCAGCTCCCACCACACCTTCATCCACCCCACGACGCATACGAGTTCCTTCCTTCCCATGTCCCTGCAGGGCCACGCTCACTCCAGCCTCAACTGCTTGAATGGCCCCTAACTAGTCTTCCTGTCTACACTGGATGCCCACAACACCCACCTCCTAATCCATCTTTACTGTTAGGTTAATCTTCCTAAAATTCTGCTCTCATCCTAACACTCCTCTACTTAAAAATCCTTAAGGAATCTAGTCCTACCACCTGTAGGATAAAATCATCAACCTGGTATTTAAGGTCTCAAAATCACATTCCAACCTACCTTTCCGGCCTTACCTCCCCACTACTATTACACTAACTCTCCACTGTGTCAACTGAGCGTCCCAGAACAAACCTTACACTTTTCACCCGATGCCTCTGGTTGTGCTGTTTGTCTTCTTGAGCCACCCTCCCATTTTCTGCCATTTCTACCTACTCATCAAGGCCTATTTCAAATCCGTCCCCTTCTGTGAAGTTCCCTAATACACACACGCATGCGCGTGCACACACACTAACATTTGACCCTTGAACACAGGTTTGAACTGCTCAACTGTGCACGTCCACTTTCATGTGGATTTTTTTCAACAAAAGTTACACGGCACGTGTCTGCCTCCCCTTCCACTTCCTCCACCTCTGCCACCCCTGAGACAGCACCACCAACCCCTCCTCTTTCTTCTCTTCCTCCTCAGCCCACCGAATGTGAAGATAACAAGGACGAAGACCTTAATGATGGTCCACTTCCATTTAATGAATAGTAAATACATTTTCTCTTCCTTATGATTTTCTTAAAAATATTTTGTCTCTAGCTTACTTTATTGTAAAAATACAGTATATGATACATATAACATACAAAATATGTATCAGTCAATTATTTTATGTTATCAGTAATGCTCCTGATCAACAGTTGGATATTGGAAGCTTTTGGTGAGTCAAAAGTTATACACAGATGTTCAATTGTGCAAGGGATTGGTGCCCCTAACCCCTGCACTGTTCAAAAGTCAACTGTATATATACACACACGAACACACCCCTACACATATATATATGTTAAACAACATATAACATTCAATACATTATTTATTACATTAACCATAAGATAACATATACAAAAGCACTTTAAGCCTTCTTAAACTCATATACATGTAAAGTAATAATACTGAAGTGGTAATATCCACATGTACCACACAGGTTTCTAGAGAGAAGGGAATCTCATTTCATTCATTTTACATGCCCCCAGAGTACCAGCTTACAATGGACCACACATAGCAGGTATTCGATAACTATCTGATAAATGAACAGAAGCAAACAGGCAGGCACGCGTGGTGGCTTATGCCTGAAATCCCAACACTTTGGGAGGCCAAGGCAGGAGGATCACTAGAGGCCGGGAGTTGGAGACCAGCTTGGGCAACACAGTGAGACCTTATCTCTACAAAAACAATTAAAAATTAGCCAGGCATGGTGGTGCACACCTGTAGTCCCAGCTACTCAAGAAACTGAGGCAGGAGGACTGCTTGAGCCCAGGAGTTTGAGGCTGCAGTGAGCTATGATCAGGCCACTGTACTCCAGCCTGGGCGACAGAGCAAGACCCCATCTTTTAAAAACAAAATGGACAAAAAGACACGAATTCAGTCTCTAAATGCCTTAACAGACAGGCTGTATCCTCTAAGTTACACAAGCACTGATCAACAATATCCATACCACCCGCCAGTCACGCTTACTCCTCCTAAAATGGCTTTGACAACTTCCTCGCTGCTGGAGACACCCCACAAGAGGGTACACGCTGCCGCTCCCATTTCTGTACAGTACTCTGCCTGCTGTAGGAGTTGCTGCTTTGCTTCATTCAGCTGCTGTCGAAGAGCCAGTTTCTCCTGAAACCAAAACAAAATCAGAAAAATGAATAGCATTCAATCTTGAAATATCTCTATTACATTCCTCTCTCACAAAGATACTTACTAAAGAAATGTATACAGAATTATAGAAAACAGTTACAAATGAAAACTAGTCCTGAGAGAGCTATAATCCATATTTAAAAAACAAAATTCAGAGGAAAAATTTTACTCTTAGGAAAGAAAATACTATTGCATTATGGTTTATAAATAGCCACAAAGATCTGAATTCATCTGCTTGAAATAAAGTGAAAACATGAGACATCTCAAGTCCCAAGTGGCTATACCCAGCACCAGTACCAACTGGGACTCCTAGACAAAGTAAAAACCTAACCTGGCATCCACACACAGAGCCACATTTCTAATAAGGAGCTGCTGCCTCATTGTAAGCAACACCATCTGCCAGAGGAAGACACCAAATAAAAGGCACTTGGACGCCCAATAGTATTTGAGGGAAAGAAGGCCTGTAGAAAGACTGAGTCTCTGTAAATACATCCTTAAATCCTCATAAGAATATTGCCATAGGTGCTAGTAAATATGAAATACACATCTATGAGCTAAACAAGGAAGGAAAACCAGAACTAAGACCAGGTAGCAGACATGGGAGCTGGCATGGAGGGAATGTGAAGACAGCCCTCCTAGACGTGCCCAGCATATCAAGCCAGCACCAGTGTAACAACAATGGAGGCCAACAACAGGCTCTTACTCTCCCACCAGCAGCATCTGAGAACACCTGAAGCCGGGCAGGTCTCTGCCAGGGCGCTCTTCACAAGACAGACAGGGAACTGCCCTCCTCATGGCCGCTCTGACCACACAAGCACACCTTAAAAACTGACCTTCAGGTGGGCCCGCGGTGATGTGAGTCTTCCTGCCCTCCCCAACCACCAGTGCCAGCACCACTACTGTGACCTGACATTCCTTGAAAAGTCATCACATTTCCTGACTTAATAAGCAAAAAACTGAAAAATATAAAAACCTAGTTTAATTCAATTATACCAAATGTAATTAGTTAAGTAAACCATAATGTTAAAGTACATTTTTAGAGAGGTGAGTACAGGACAATTAAAGTAGAGGGGGCTTTTCACTTGGGGGAAAAGGGAATTTGGGGGCCAGAAATCAAACATTGTTGCCCTATAAACTGATGCAGGACGGCTCACTCATATTTACCTGGAGACAGCGTGTTCGGTATACAGAGCTTCATACACACCCATACATATACATACACACTCATGTAAGGAGAAAAACGGTCATTGAGCCTATGACACATGCTAATACTGATTCATGTGATTTATAAACTCTGGGTTTTTAATGTCTGACTTCATCAAAACAACAATATGGATTCCAAATTTGTCTTTCAGGTGTATGTATAGCTGAACTGACTCAAGTCATGGTGACACATGCAAAAATTGTATCACAGCATTTGCTTTTGAAATTCTAGCCAGCTTTTCTCTCAAGTGAAGCAGTCTGCATTCCAATTAATCTAGGTAAGGTGTTTCTTTCACAAGACCGTAAAAGAACTGCTGAGAATGACCAGGCTAGACTTTCCTCACTATAGTCACACTTCATAGTTGCAGGAGAATACGTCCCAATACAGAGCTGAAACACAGAACAATAATATCAAAAGAAACTCAAAGAAAACTTTTCCATTCCCAATAACATCAAAAATAAGAAAATAGGGCCGGGCACAGCGGCTCACGCCTGTAATCTTAGCACTCTGGGAGGCCAAGGCAAGAGGATTGCTTGAGCTCAGGAGTTCAAGACCAGCCTGAGCAAGAGCAAGACCCCATCTCTACTAAAAATACAAAGAAATTAGCCAAACAACTGAAAACAGAAAAAAATTAGCCAGGCATGGTGGCTCTTGCCTGTAATCCCAGCTACCTGGGAGGCTGAGGCAGGAGGATCACTTGAGCCCAGGAGTTTGAGGTTGCCGTGAGCTAGGCTGATGCCACGGCACTCCAGCCTGGACAACAGAGCGAGACTCTGCCTCAAAAAAAAAAAAAAAGGAAAAAGAAAAGAAAATAGGAATAACTTAAGAGAAGGACTGTAAGACCTGTACAGTGAAAACGTAAAGTATTACTGAGGGAAATAGAAGATCTATACAAATGGAGAGCTATGCCATGTTCATAGATTGGATGGCTCGATATTAGTAAGATGGCAATTCTCCCCAAATTGATCTACAGATTCAACACAATCCCTATCAAAATCTCAGCAGGCTTTTTTGTACAAAGTGATAATCTGATTCTAAAATCCATATGGAAATGCAAAAGACTCAGACTATTCAAAAAACTGTTTAGAAAAGAAAAACAGTATTAGAGGACTAACACTGCCTGACTAAAAAAAAATACTATAAAGTTACAGAAATCAAACCAGCATATTATCGGCATAAGGATGAGCAAATAAATCAAACACTGATATTTATGTCAATTAATTTTTAACAAAGGTGCCAAAGCAATTCAATGGAAAAAAACAGTCTTTTCAACAATTGTTGCTAAACAACTATTCATATGCAAAAAAAAAAACAAAATCAATTCAAACTGAATCACAGACCTAAATGTAAACTTCTCAATGAAAATATTTGTGACTATGGTCTAAGCAAATATTTCTCAGATATCACAACAAATCATGATCTATTAAAAAATAATAAATGGAACTCCATCAAAATTTTAAAAAGTGAAAAAGCAATCCACAGACTAAGAGAAACTATTTCTAAATCATCCAAAAAAGGACTTGTATCCAGATAATATAAAGAATCTTACAAGTCAATAATAAGATAAGCCCAATTAAAAATAGACAAAAGATATGACCAGACATTTAACCGAAGAAAACATATGAATGAATAATAAATACATGAAACGATGCTCAACTTAATAAGTCATGGGGAAAACGTAAATTAAAACCACAATGAGATACCATTACATACCCACCAAAATGATTATAGTCCAAAGGACTCAGAAAACAAGTGTTCACAAGAATACAGAAAAAGAGGGACCATTATATGCTGCCGGGTACTAGGTTATTAACTAGGAAATGTCCGATTTCCTTAAGTACTAAGTTTGACAGTTGATATCTCTGACATTTCACTTTGACACCACTTGAGGTTACCCCCCCCCCATTATGAAGGTACGTCCTCAGTCTTTCAAACACACCGTTTGGCTTGTGATTATCTTTCAAATTTTTTTTTAAGAGCAATTTTTGTGACACCATAGATAGCTCAAAAATTCGTGTTATTTTTTAATATAAGTTCCATCATGGAACTAATGCAGTGCAGACAGCTCAAAATATCATCGAAGCGTTTGGGAAAGATGTGGTTAATGAACGCACAGTATGTCCACGGTTTGAGAAATTCCATTCTGGTGATTTTAATTTTGAAAGCGAGTCACATGGGTGACCTGAAACCAAGGTGGATAATAATGAGCTGAAAGCTGTAGTGGAAGCAATCCATCTCAACCTATGCATTATCAGCAAGGTTTGACATTACTATTCCAACAACATTGGAACATTCTGAAATGAACTGGCAAAGTAAAGAAGCTGGATTGATGGGTTTCCCATGAATTAAACAAGCTCATCTTGAAGCTTGCCTTTCTTTGCTGTCACGACATAAAGGCAAACAATTTCTACACCATATTGTTATGTGTGATGAAAAATAGATTCTTTTTGACAATTGCAAGCATTCATTCAGCACAATGGTTGGATAACGATGAAGTGCCAAAACACAGTCCAAAACCAAATATTCATCAAAAAAAACCCTAATGCTATCTATTTGGTGGTCCAGGGCTGGCATTATCCACTACAGCTTCATGAAACCAACCGGAGAAATAATGAGGATGCTTGCGAATAAGCAGCCGAGAGTGGTCAATAGAGACAGGCTAATCCTCTTGCAATGTCACAAAAAACAATGCTGCTTAAACTAGAGAGGCTAGAATTGGAAACTCTGTCATTGACTGTATTCACCAGACCTTGCACCAACTATCCCTTCTTCCAGCCTTTGGACCACTTCTTTCAAGGAAAAATATTCAATTTGCAACAAGCTGTGGAAAACGCCTTTTGCGATTTCATCTCCACTTGCTCTCCAGGCTTCTCTGCTGCTGACATAAACAAGCTACCATTAAGATGGCAAAACTGTGTCAATAGTTTAGGTGCATACTTGGGTTAATTGTACTGCTTCTCGTTTGAGATGTAATAAACTTTTGATTCAAAATCAGACATCTCATATTTAATGACATAATTTATGCCATATAAAAAGTAAAAATACGTAAGTTTTAAGAAATATTAGTCTCTCCTAGTATTAAAACTGGTTATACTTCTAAAATAACCTCCAAATTAATTGCAAATACTTCTGTACTTAATATATCCCCATTCATAAGTCATTATATGCATTATATTTTTTTCCTGAGATTCTTATTACTATGGTTTTTCCCCACCAAAACTCGTGTTGAAATTTGATGCCCAATGGGGCAGTGTTAAGGAGGTGGGCCTGGTGGGAGGTGTTTGAGTTTGAGGGTGGATCCGTCATGAATAGATTAATGTCCCTCCCCACGGGGGGTGAGTGACTTCTTGCTCCTGCATGAATGGACTAGGTCCTAAGAGAGTGGATTCTTAAAAAAAAATCTGGCTTCGTTGGTTTCTCTCTCTTGTTTTCTCTCTGGCCATGTGATCCCTTTGCACACACCCACTCCCCTTCCACTTTCTGCCAGGAGCTGAAGCAGCCTGAGGCCCTAACCAGGTATAGCTGGCCAATCTTGAACCTTCTAGCCACCAGAATCATGAGCCAAACACACCTCCTTTCTTTATGAATTACCCAGCCTTGGGTATTCTGTTATAGCAACACAAAATAAACTAAGACAATAGGAATCTTTATGTTTTAGAGCAAACTTTTAAACATAAAAATTAAAAAGCACCAAGTGAATAGTCATAACATGTTAAATGGTCATAAAAACCAACTGTTAGAGCCAGGTGTGATAATGTGCAGCCGCAGTCCCAGCTATTTGGGAGGATCCCTAGAGACCAGGAGTTCAAGACCAGCCTAGGCAATATAACAAGACCACATCTCTTAAAATAAAATCATTCAACTCTTCACCCTACCTTCCAACCCACTCAGACTACATACATTTAAACATACAATCCCTTGAGGATGAAGGACAAAAAATTAAGACCCACTGCTTGTTACAAGTTAAAGGCTGTAAGCCAACCCTACTTTTTGGCACTGTGAGAGCCTGTCCTAAGCATGGTACCTTTTTTTCTCTCATGCTGTCAGCCTGCACGGTTTCCAGGCGGGATTTAAAGTGTTCACAATCCATTTTCAGCTGCTCTAATTCTTGCTCTTTCCTTTCCAGGTCTAGGAAAAAAAGACATAAAAAATACTCAAGATATTTCAAATCACTGATCTCTCCTAAGCATCTATTTTGCCCAATCTTCTTGTAGTAAAACATGCACTGATTTCTTAGGTGGTAACATTTGCATTTCTGATTTCTAACTGGTTCTTGAATAACCAATACTCTGAAAGTCTAGTTTTTTAAGTTCTTATCAGTTTTTAGCCCACAGCAGAAAGGACTTTTTTTGGTTTTCTGTTTAGTTTTTAAGGCCTCATTTTACTGCCAGACTTGTACTCAAGGCTTCAAGAAAATGTGTTACTTAAAGGACTGAAGGCAGAGCTGAGAAGCCTGACTGTCTCATGGCATAGGCTTGTATCAGCTCCATAAAAGGCAGACGGCAGCTCAGTGAGTAGACAGTGCCAGCACAGGCTGGTTCACAACGCTAGTCTCACCAACTGGCAGACTGACTCAATGGGAACAACTGCAATAGTAGTCAGTCAATGGAGGGAAAGCAGCAGCGTTCAGGCAAGAAAATGCTACAGTGCAAAGGTGGGAACTACATAATACTTCCTCTCCACCAGATTCATTTGGTTAATGAGTCCAGTGATCCACAAAAATCCCCAAAGAAATCCACATCAATAGGCCGGGCGCGGTGGCTCACGCCTGTAATCCTAGCACTCTGGGAGGCCAAGGCGGGTGGATCACTCAAGGTCAGGAGTTCGAAACCAGCCTGAGCAAGAGCAAGACCTCGTCTCTACTATAAATAGAAAGAAATTCATTGGCCAACTAAAAATATATAGAAAAAATTAGCCGGGCATGGCGGCACATGTCTGTAGTCCCAGCTACTTGGGAGGCTGAGGCAGGAGGATTGCCTGAGCCCAGGAGTGTGAGGTTGCGGTGAGCTAGGCTGGAGCCATGGCACTCACTCTAGCCCGGGCAACAGAGTAAGACTCTGTCTCCAAAAAAAAAAAAAGAAAAAGAAAAGAAATCCACATCAATAAATTAACCAAAAGTATTACCAACTTTAAATTAAAAATATTATGTTGCAGAAATAAATTCAAAAAATCAAATACACAATTCAAATTTTTTTAAGTGCTTGATCTCATCAAGGGCTGAGAACTCATCAATTTTTATGCCAACACATACCAAGATTTGAGGGTGCTAAGAGCTAATGGTATAACTTTTCTGATTAAAGCAGCAATGCTTTAGGACCATGATTCTCAAATTTTAGTGTACATCAGTATCACCCAGAGAATTGGATAAAACATAGTCTGCTAGGCCTCGTGCAAGGAGTTTCTGATTTAGTAGGTCTGGGGTGGGCCTAAGACTGTACATTTCTAATGAGTTTTCAGGTAAGGCTGATGCTGCTTGTCTGAGTACCCACACTTTCAGAACTGCTTCAAGGCAATAGTCTGGTCTCTCATCACTAACAAAATGAAATGAACACACAACACACAATCAGCACAGCAAATGAGGGAACCCAGCCAACGGAATGTGAAATAGCAAAAAAAAAAAAAAAAAAAAAGGGGAGGGCGTCTGTGATGAGCACAAGAGCCTCAAAGAGCCAGAGGCCTGGAAACAGAGCATTACTCCACCCTAGCGGAGAAAACGCTCACAGACACTCCTCTACTAAGTGTAGACAAAGGAAAAGAAAAAAAAAAGGAACGGGTGGGGCTTTAGAACCCAGGGTCCTAGAGGGCATGGGGAAGCTCCAAGAAACTTGTGGGGACTGCCTAAAACTACATGGGTATCCCAAAAGCTCTGGAGGAAGAGATAAAGGGAGTCTCTAAGTTTTTTACAGACTCTTTGCTCTAGAAGGAAGATTAGAATCTAAAAGTAAGTATTCAGACCAGCTAGAGATTATAAAATTGGCTGGCAAAGCTTCTCGTAAAATGTGTTTCTTAGACGGGCGCAGTGGCTCAAGCCTGTAATCCTAGCACTTTGGGAGGCCGAGGCGGTGGGGGATCACTCAAGGTCAGGAGTTTGAAACCAGCCTGAGCAAGAGCGAGACCCCGTCTCTACTAAAAAATAGAAGGAAATTAATTGGCCAACCAAAAATGTGTAGAAAAAATTAGCCAGGCATGGTGGCACATGCCTGTAGTCCCAGCTACTCGGGAGGCTGAGGCAGAAGGATTGCTTGAGCCCAGGAGTTTGAGGTTGCTATGAGCTAGGCTGACGCCACGGCACTGTAGCCCCGGCAAGAGTGAGACTCTGTCTCAAAAAAAAAAAAAAAATCCTCAGATAAAATAGAAGTAAATACTTCTATCCGAGAGTTCTATTTGAACTTAGTCTGCTTTATTTTTTCCACAGGAGTTCACTTTTGCCTCACATGTCGCCATCCTGGTAGTGCTAAACGTGTAAGTACTTACTTACCTTCACAATACATATCTTGGAGTATCAATCTCTTTGTCATACCTGGTAGATTCTGCCAGAACTCTACTGTCTCACAGAGAGCTCTGGATATGGTTTTCTAATTGTGAAAGTACTTAAGTGCAGGAGAGAATTGGGTTTGATGGGTGCTTCATTAAAGAGAATTTTAAAGTCAATCCTTGGCTTTCATGTTGGTATAATTATCCTTTGTTGGTGGCTTAGTCCCTGCTTCATTCAAAAAGGACTTGTGGCATCTTACAAAAATACATGCAATGCAATAAAATGTAACAGCCAAAAATAAAAGGAGAGAAATCAGAGAGAAAGGAAAATAAAGGCAGAAGCTATCTGTTTAATCTATAAAATTACACCTTCAAGAAATTTCTCAGCCTTCTTGCCTTTGTGTCCCACATAGAAACACTTTAGTGGATCCCTAAATGTAGAATTACGTTTATTTGACTCAATGTTAACTACAAAAATAAGTGTTTCTAGCAGTATAATACAGAGAACAAGGATGACGTATAAATCCCCCAAATAAGTCTTCTCCAAGGTGTGTTGGGCAGAATAACCACCAGTAGCCTTGGGACTGAAGGGGTTGAAAATACCACTCTAGCGCATTTAAGATAAAAACACTTGAAAAACAGTAGGTACAGAAAGATCTCTCTGACCTTTGTACTGTTTCTTAAAAGCAAGAGATAAAATCCCCAAGTGAAATAATGCAACATCTTTATCCTCAAGGACCAAGGTCAAGACAGAATTCTGTCTCATTAAAATAACTCTTTCTGGCTCACGCCTGTAATCCTAGCACTCTGGGAGGCCGAGGCAGGAGGATCGCTCAAGGTCAGGAGTTTGAAACCAGCCTGACCAAGAGCGAGAAGCCATCTCTACTAAAAATAGAAAGAAATTAATTGGCCCACTAAAAATACATAGAAAAAATTAGCCAGGCATGGTGGCGCATGCCTGTAGTCCCAGCTACTTGGGAGGCTGAGGCAGGAGGATTGCCTGAGCCCAGGAGTTTGAGGTTGCTGTGAGCTAGGCTGATGCCATGGCACTCTAGCCCGGGCAACAGAGTGAGACTCTGTCTCAAAAAAAAAAAAAAAAAGAAAGAAAAGGTGAATGTTAGAAGAGAAAAAAGGGAATGAAGGAAGCATCAATTATGTAGATATCCCTGGGTGGGCGGAAGAATGTTTGATCCTGTCTTGTCTCTGTTCTACACCTGTGAAGATAAACTTGTAATTCATTATTAAGGTAACATTGAACAGACTTTAGTTTTAGGAGCTAGGAATATCCTACAGACCTAAAGTTAGAGTTTTTGCATGGCCTTGCTTATAAGAGGCCATTAAAAATCATTTTAAAAAAAATTCCCTTAATGAATGATCTGTGGGGCTAGACCTTCCCCGGTACCTAAGGTCTTTCCCTTCCCTTTTGCATAAGAAGTTGGCAATGGGGGAGGGAGGGTCCTGAGATTTTTATTTCCTTTTACACTGTATTCCAAGTTCTCAGGAACATGGCTTAGCACTTTATAGATGTTTTGAGGTTGTGTTTTTGTTGTTTTAACTTACCAAGTCTAGCAAGAAGTGCCTTATATTATAGATGTTTAATTTATTGAATTATTGACAGTAAATACACTGACAAAAATTGTGAATCTTAAAGAGATAATACAGCATGCAGCTTTCTCAAAGCTGATTGAGCAGCACTGGATCTTTTCACAGAAATGCCTATTAATATCTCACGGGACGTGGGCGTTTTAGAGCGATCTGGGGAACACTGTCTTAATTATTCATTATTTGGTAAGATCAGATTCAGCTTTTTCCTTTACATGTTTTTATCTTTTAATTCAAGCCCATATGTTACCCCATCAAGCCCCTGCCTTCCATACAACCGGAAGTCACACAGTGGGTACCATCAGTTACATCTGTGCCAACCAGCCAGCCTCTCCCTGTGATGAGAGAGCTCCCCAGGTGTGTCGCACATGCTGGAAAATTTCTGGCAGAAATGAGTTCAAGCCCAAAGGAGGACTCACAGTCGGATGTGTTCACTAACATACAAGCATTGTTTCAGAATGCATCTGACCAGGTAAATGTGGAAAACTGAAGTCCCCACTGAGTAGCGCTGTGACGCTAGAATAGCACTTTTATTCTTTGCTTCTGTTATGGTGATGTTTCAAAAATAATGGCGATAAGAATGAGCTTGGTGGATACTTGCACCTCCTGGCAAAACTATACCTAGGATTGCCTGAGAGACCGGCATATGTCCCAATTAAAAGCTAAGCCAAAACAAGGTCATGAGAATATTCCACAATGGGTTATTTGCCCATGTCAGTATTTGATGACTTACTATTTAATGCTATTGTACGCTGTGCTGCAGACGGGCAAGAAGCTTTGCTCACCTGCCGCACTTTTTCAGCTGCAGCGAACCTTCTATGCGACAATCCCTCCTGCTCGTCTGTATTCTCCTTTCACCTCGTTGCCTTTCTCCCACACACAGAAAAAAAAGGGGAAGCCATTTTGACAATGTTGACTAAGGAAAATCACAAATACTATTTATATACAATCTAACATTTCCCTGCTAAATCAGATTCCTGTTTACTTTGGATCTGTTTTCAGTGGTTTTATAGAAATTAGACGTTCACTGTGGGCTCAGCAGTTTACTGGGGAAATAAACCTGACCTATGGTAGTTTAAACAAAGTGTTTTTTCCCTTAAAGAGAAGTCCGAAGTGTAGACTATCCAAGAGCCTGTGGAAAAATTATTAGAAATACTAAGAGAATTTAGCAGTGTCGCTGAATACCACATCAGTATACTAAAGCTAATTGTATTTTTACGTATCAGTGACAATCAATTACAACATTAGATTTTAAAAAAAACATTTCATAGCAAGTGCCTAGGATTAAATTTAACCAAAAATGTGCAGAATTTCTCTGGGGACAACTATATAACTTTATTAAGATACATTTTTAAAAAGACTAGATAAATGGCGAGGTATACCATGATTCAGCCCAGGTTACAAGTTCTGTTCTAACAAGTCAAATAAGGCCCCCTCGGTGACCTTCCTGGCTGTAGCTAGAATGGCATCAAGACCTGGCCACTTGGCAAATGTGTAGTTGGGTGGCAACGATCTGTCTCACCCATATCTTCATGCCCGCTTACTTACGCCTCAATCCCAAAGTAGAAAACCAAAATCCGGTGCTTCAGAATTCTAAGATCACTTTATAAATGACCTAACCTCTTAGAAACCCTTTGAATCCGGAATCGCCCTATCCGACTGCATGGTTCCCGAGGGCAGGGATCATGACTGATTTAACTGCTCAGCACCTAACAGTACACACTGGGCATTTAATAAAGGTTTCTCGAATATGTGGTTGGATTAAGCTATAAATGGGCGGCTCTCTAGAAATGGACCGAGTAGTTGGCATCCACAGATGCTCTCAGGGTTGGATGTCCAGGTCAAAAGCAGTAGCCTCTTGAGCACTGGGATCACACCGGGTTTGCTCAGCTTATTTTTTCAGGGAGGTTTCCTGCCTCCCACCTCCTGCTAGGTGGTATTTCACCTAGTTGCCTCTTGAATGCACACCCCTGAATGGAGGGAACCAAACACCATGGGAAACCTGAGGGGAAAAGATACTTCTGAATCGAAAAGTCTACTTTTGTTGTTTTGATTTCTGGGTTTCCCTCCCCTTTGATCATAGCTGGGAGACTTACAGGTACTCCTATAATCTTATTTCCATACTCATTTGCCCTTGGACTATAATCATTGTATAACCTTGTTATTCATTTTGTGTACTGTATGGAAGAAGTGAAAATAAATTCTGTGCATTTGCAGCAGGGCTTCCGAAAGTAACTGTTTTGGAGAGCCTGTGCTTCGTAGAGCTTAATGTTACCAAAAGTCAACTCTGATTAAGACAGTGTCTTAAACTATTAAACTGTGATGATTAAAATGTGATGATTGTATATAAGTAATGTTGACAAAATTCTTTGTTTCCAATAGGTCATAAACGACATAGCCAGGAAATTGAGCGAAGCGGTTCAAGGTTTGCAAGCGCCTGACAAACTGCAGCAAGCTTGCGAGGCCCTCCAGACACTGATAGCTTTTGACCCCCGATTTTCTAAGCCAGTTCAGGTAAGCAGAGGATGATCTGGAGGGAACAAGACAGAAAAAGGGGGCAAGTGTGAAACAGAATTGGTGGAGACTGAACTTAAACATTAGCAAGTATGTTTGTATCTTTAAAGATTGTGAATAAATTGATCAGTAGTGACATTCTTGGACGTGCTATGTTTATGTGCAGTTGTTTATCAGGTTACTGCCTTTCGGATGCATTTGTTAGAAGAAGAAACGGGAGATGAAATAGATCCACTCCTGGCCATGGATAGAGTACAGCCTGGAAACAGGCGTCAAAATTCAGCATGGTCATGGTGTTTACGTGTGCTGCAACCACGTCTACCAATGTCACCTCCCCACGATTGCTCGTGCGTAGGGAGTAGCAGGGCTTCCTGCACATGAGTGAGGTGGTCAGATTAATGGGAATTCTAATTTTTTCTTTCCCATTTTCTGTATTATTGAATATTCAGCAATAAGCATGTAAATGTAATCTGTTTTGATTTACTTGAGCTTTTGAAAGACAGAAATAATAATGGTTAATATTTTAAAAATCAGAAGAAAAGTGTATAAAGTAAAAAGCTAGAGTCCTCACCATCTCTGTCCTTCTTGCCAATCCCATTCTCTAGATGTAATCACTGTTTTTAGTTTGTTACCAACTTGATGCACATAACCTTCTAGGCTTTTTTCTATGCATACATAAGCCCTTTTTGTTTGGGGGGGTTTTTTCCTTAACAAAAATGAGGCTAAGGCATACAAATGTTTTGGATCCTTTTTTTTAAACTTAGTGCATTGTCATGGACATTTTTTCATGTCAGAACATAAATGGACTCATTTGTAATGTTCATTTAGATTTTTTCATTTGTTTACTCACAAACAGCCTGTCCATGAATGTCCTTGTACCTGTATCTTTAAGAACGTATGCAAATATTTCTGTGGGATAGAATGCTAGAAGTAGAATTCATGGGCTTTTAAATTTCCAATAGATAAAACAGAAATACCGTCTTAAAAGGTACCATTTCGCCAGGTGCAGATGGCTGATGCCTGTAATCCTAGCACTGTAGGAGGCCAAGGAGGGAGGAGGATTGCTTGGGGCCAGGAGTTTGAGACTAGCCTGAGCAAGAGTGAGACCCCATCTCTACTAAAAATAGAAAAAATTAGCCGGGCATGGTGGTGCACAGCTGTAGTCCCAGCTACTCGGGAGGCTGAGGCAGGAGGATTGCTTGAGCCCAGCAGTTTGAGGTTGCTGTGAGCTAGGCTGATGCCATGGCACTCTAGCCCGGGCAACAGAGCCAGACTGTGTCTCAAAAAAAAAAAAAAGGTACCATTTTACATTGCCACAAAACATTTCTTCACGCTCTCATTTTTGCCAATTTCAAAAGCACAAAAAGATAGAAAAGGTGGAAGGGGCGTTTTGTTGATAACTAAGAAGACTGAACATCATTTATATGTTTACTGACCTTTTTATTTCTCCCCTGAATTGTTTCTTCATGTCCTTTATTCTCCTTTCCCCATTGGGTTGTCTTTTTCTTTTCTTTTTTTTTTAATTTATTTAGTTTTTTGAGACTAAAAAACTGTTGCCTGGACTAGAGTGTAGTGGCGTCAGCCTAGCTCACAGCAACTTCAAACTCCTGGGCTCAAGCGATCCTTCTGCCTCAGCCTCCCAAGTAGCTGGGACTACAGGCATGCGCCACCACGCCCGGCTAATTTTTTACATATATTTTTAGTTGGCCAATTAATTTCTTTCTATTTTTAGTAGAGACGGGGTCTCACTCTTGCTCAGGCTGGTTTTGAACTCCTGACCTTGAGTGATCGTCCCGCCTCGGCCTCCCAGAGTGCTAGGATTACAGGCGTGAGCCACTGCACCGGGCCGGGTTGTCTTTTTCTTATTTGTTTGTAAGAGAGCTTTATTTATTCTGAATGTTAACCTTTTGTTCTATATATGTTGCACATATTTTGTCACCATGTCTTAATTTTAACTAGTTTTTACTATGTCTTATTTTGCACAA
>CAUYRT010032261.1:0-43037 GCA_963574885.1 Lepilemur ruficaudatus | reverse complement strand
TCCGCTGTCAGCCACCAGCAACAACAAACAGCATCAGGCTCTCGGTCTCCACCTATGGTGTTGTGTTCCGATGAAGAGGTTACTATTATGACTTCAGGTGAGAAGAAATGTCAGAAGCAGTTGAGGGACCAGGAAGTGGGTCCTCTAGGAATGAGGAGAGGGTCTGCTGGATGGCTTTTGTAAATGGCTGGGAGGGTCTTATGTGTCGTGCGGGGGGAGATGCTAAATTGTGCACTGAATACCTGCGTTTTGACTGTGACCCATCACTTAAGACAGGTGGAATTTTCTACTTGTAGCATCATGTCAGTGCTCAAAAATTTCAGAGTTTGGATTTTCAGATTGGGGACGATCAATCTGTACTCTATCCAGAGTGGAAGGAAGTTTTTCCTCACCATTTGCCAGGTGGTATAAATGTTATTTCAGCTAAAATTACTGGCCTCGTGGAAATCCCTGTTTCTCTCAATATATAAGATAATTGCTAATTATTACATGAGATAATGGTGACTCCAAACACGTTCCAACCAATTAAGTTTTTTTTTAATTTTTGCTTTTACATTTCAATATTACATTAATGTGACTCATAAAAAATACAATGTCCCCAAAATTTGTCAGAAAAATATGCATAAATTATGTCCTATGTTCAGTGCTGCAGGGGCTCATTATGCAAAACCATATCTCACTTTTTTTAAAGTTGATATTGTACTTTCATCTGTAACAGTGTAATATTCTCGTGACATGAATAGTCACAGTATAATTAATCTATTTCCTGAATTCAAAAGTCTAGGTCATATATTTCCTACAGCAAGCCTCAACTGTGCTTGGTTCAACGCCAAAATAATTTCTTTTTCTGGGTCACACACTTAAATCCTAACTTAGTGTCCCTTTTTTATTTTTATTGTTGGATGAGGGTGAATGCAATTATTAAAGGGGAAAGGAGACAGGATTATAAAAGACAAAGGCATAATCCTAGACTATTAAAAAAGTGGAGGACCAGGAGCTTTAGATAACAACGAGGGGAAGAGAAAGACTGTCCCTGGGAGGAAAGAGGTCACTTGCCCAGGAAGCGGAGGAAAGCAAGTGGGCTGGGTGGGCCAGGAGTGGGGTGCAGGGAGAGGACAGAGACTGAGCAAGCTCTTGCATGTCAACAGACGGCTGAAAGAAGGGGGAAGTAGTGAGGAGCTGTTTGAGAGTCAGGCCGGGTCAGGGCTGACGGTCCATTTCTGAATACTGCAGGGGAATCTTGAATTTGAGTTTCTTTCTCATACAGGACACATCTTTGCCTAGGAAACCACAGGCGACGGTGTTCCCATAGAGTTGGGAAGCTACATCTGCAGCCGTCTCAGCCCGGAACAAATATGGCGCACCTATGAAATTGACCATGTCAGAGGTGGCTCTTCGATGACTTTGGTTTTATTTTAAAAAAAAGCAATTTTTTTTTTTTTTTGCTTATTTCTTGCTTTCTTGTTTGTTTACTGCACATGTGCATTGAGGAATTGGTCTGAAGCACCAGGACAAAGCATTTCCTAGCCCCCTCCCTGTATCTGTTCGTAAGGGAGCAGCTCCCACCAAATGGCTCCTCTTTCCACCTGGTAAAGCCGGCCCCACCCCCATCTCACTCTCCTGCACTAACGCAGGATGCAGAGGAGAAGAGGGAGAATAGCCACTAGCTATTTCCTGTGTTTATTTTCTCTCTCCCCCCATGGAAACACAAGCTTGCTGTGGGCGTGGATTTCTCTCTATTTTGTTCACTGCTAAATATATCCCCAGCACCTACACAGTGCCTAGTGCATAGTGGGCACTCGATACATATTTGAACTATGAATAAATGAGTGAGTTGGTTGCAAGCCTATCCTCTTGATCTCTGGTAGGAATGGCAGGATTCCAGGGAGAGGGAGGAGGAGGTTAGCAAACGTTCTTTACATGAAGACATCTCACTGTTGAGAATTGACCTCAGCCAGTTGGTCATTCAACAGTCACTGGCTATTCTGCAAGTAGAAGTCCCCTCTGTCCAATGAGATGGATAAAAGCCATAAATTCCCTCTCCTCCAAATTCCCCCAACATACCACCTACCGCCTAGTAAGTTGGTATGTTACAATGAAGGCATATCCTGGACCAACTTCTTCTTAAAATATAAACATCTACCAGCAGACAGGTACAAAAACAGTCCTACAGGCTGTTCTCCCTGTCCCGGGCCTGCTGACCACACCTTTTGTGAGAAGCTCACTCGGAGGCCTTCCTGGCTTTCCGACTGGTGGATCAGCCAATGTTCCCAATATGTCACCGGAACAGAGCTCAGGATGGAGATGCAGCTCTAAAGGTTCCAGATTCTCACCCCTTCCAGCAAGGGCAGTGAGGTCTGTTAGAACCTTCTAGCCAATGGCATATTTTGAACAACACTAATGCTACCAATGGAAAAAAAATTGTGTTATATTCCTTATACCAGTTAATGAACCTTCTGGTGTGTATTTATTTTGTGAATGATATTTGCAATGCTTACACAGCCCCCTCTGGAGTGTGGAGTCTTGGTTAGGTTCTTCCAATACTCAATAACCAATAACCACCTACCTCCCCTCGCATTCTTCCAGCACGGCAGGAAAGAGTTAATTTACCATAACATAGGTTCATCCCCAGATACTGTAGGTCAGCACATGGGCCCATTCAATTCTCAGAACCCTTCTGGAGTCAAAGGAAGACGAGCAAATGCCCATAAAGCGCTTAAGACATACTCAGCCTTGTTCAAGGAGCTGTACACTCATTTAACCTTCGCAACAACTCCACTGTTATTATCCTGATTTTACAGACAAGGAAGCTAAAGGCCAGAGCTGTCAAGTAACACGTCCAAGGTCATGCTGCTGCTAAGGGTCAGGACCAAGACTCAGACCTGCTGTTGCATTTCAGAGCCCACACACTAAACGACTATATTGTGCTACATTTCCTTCTGAAAATAATTTCCCATTAAATGTCTAACACCCAGAATTAATGAAAATCTTAAGCACAGGTTACCACTGGAAGGGCCACTAGGGTTGGGCTAGCTAGGTTTTCATTTTCTATACATTTAAGGTATGGAGGTATTCAGAGCCCTAAACACTTCTTTATCCCTTGAATGTTTCAAAGGCGAGGATCTAATGTTCACGGGGGCAGATGTGTTGGCTGGCAGTCGCCACAGACGTGTAAGGCACCGAGCGACAGTTAGAACACACTCAGGCATGGGCACCAATTCAGGGATTATCAACATTTCCTATAGGGTCACATTATCTTTTTCATTCCAAATGGAACTTGGTTTTTGAGCCTTGGGGGAAGAAATAATATTCTTAGAATTCCGTTATCACGTTTCAAGCTAGAAAAATATCAATCAAAACTTCAGGTTGGCTAAATTTAGTGACTCGAATGTGACTATTTGGTATATTTGGAAAGTAACAACTAACTCAGAGACCGTTTTCTACTCTTTCATGCTGAAATTAGCTCCCAGGAAACATCACTGGGACACAGGTGACTCATTACTGTTAAGGAGAGAAGAGTGTAGACTTTGGATTCACCAAGCTGGGGTTGGAAGCTTGGCTCCCCCACTAAACGTGCATATTTGTGTGAGCTGAGTCACCTCTCTAAGCCTCGGTTCTCCCCTTAGGAAATGGGAGTAACGGGAATCACGTGTGGGGCATGCACAACACAGACCAAAATATGATAACAGCCGTTATTAGAACATGTATTAGTCCAGGACAGTATGCATTTATTTAAGGCTCCTGAGGACAAACAGCCACAACTGTCACAAGGAAAAGGATTTCCCTGACTTTTCCAATTGCCCTCCCCAGAAAGCCACTCAAGCTTATAGTATATGTATTTTGAGAACGCTGCTTCTGATATATAATCACTCAGCTTAGCTGGGTCAGAAGCTGGTTTATGTCCCAGGCAAGTTCTAGATAATTTGCTTTACGTAATCGGACAGGAGAAGCCAAAGTCAGGTTGTTCTCTTTGGCTGGTGCTTCCGTCTCATGTGAAGATGTCATTTTAAACACCTAAAGGGCTGCTCGGTGGATGAAAGAGGTGGGCTTCTGGGTCAGGAAACAGAGCTGGAATCTACAGGTGGGGACTTTGCAGGGATAAATTATGGACTCCGTGGAATAGGAAGCAGTGATCTCTCTATCACTGGAAGCATTCAAGGAAGCTTCGTGATTGTAAGCCAAGATGGGTAGAGAGGATATTCTTGCTTTAGATGGAACTCGGAGCTGAATAATATTGATGATGTTATTAATATTCGTAATAATAGTAATAATAACCCCGGCTTCTATTTATCGATGCTATGTGCCAACCTTGCGCTAGGGACTTCACATATTTTAGTTCATTTAATCCTCACAGAAATCTTTCCAATTTTATAGCATTATCCCGTTTACATATTACTGAACCAAAGTTCAGAGAGGTTAAATAATTTAACCATGATTTTCAAGCTCTTTTTTTATGGTAACAGATTTCATTAAAAAAAAACCTTGCACCCTGAGCCAATTTATAAACTCTCAAAATTATACTGTGTTAATATACATTTAGTTCATTATTTCAACTGTATGACATTTGTTTGTTATAAAGTAATCCATGAAACAACTATTGAAGATAAAAATCGATATCTGAAGTTATAAATGACAGATACTACCTAATATCAGCTTCATCATCCAAATTATGTTTCTGTTTTGCTTGGGTTCACAGTGTTGCCAATGGGACGATGTTTCCAGTGTCTTCTTTGATATCTCTGGATACTCTTCAGTTGGCCCCATTCAGAAGCTGCAGAGAAGATCAGCAGGACATTTTGCTTGAAGTCTGAATCATTAACAATATCTGACAACCACACGCCCGCCTTATCATAACCCAGAAGGGAGACGAGAAGTCTCCCCAGCTCACAGAAACCGCTGAAACAATCTATGATGCGATACTATCGTCACATGGCAGTTACTCACCCAACAAGTTCTCTTTCTGAAAGGGAGTGGGATAATACGTTGGTTGGGAGCACATGCGCACACATGAAGCAGCTGAGCTCAACCATCCACCTGCAGACTGACCCCGAGCAAAGTTCTTAACCTCTCCCAGCCTCAGTTTCCTCATTGGTAAAATGAGAATTGTCATAAACAATGACTAAGCTCTTTTGGGTGGGGAGAGGTGACCCTCGACAGGTAGAAGTATGTCTCTCCCGCGGCATCCTGGACGTAGGAAGCATGTTAAAATGACCAAGTTCTGCTATAAATACACAAGCACTTATTAAATAGTCATTCAATCTTATTTCATGTAAGTGCAGTGAATTTCCAACTCTCTGCTCTTTCAGGCACTTTTAAAGCACCTTGCATGTAAGTTTCACTTCCAGCAGCAGGATTCAGCTAAACTTCCAGCCCATCAGGTGACTCAATCCTCCACCAAATGTCTCACACCCAGAATTTGTTAGAGTCTCAAGCATAAGTTACCATTTGAAAGAGTGCAGGCTATCGGGCTAGCTAGGTTCTGATTTTCTACACATTTAAGGTCAGGGGTGCCTGTTCGATATTTTCAGCCAATTCATTCTGTTTTGACTCGAACACTATTCATGTCTCCAGTGAAATGTAATTTCTACATCCATAACGCTAATTAGAAAAACTCGTGGTGTTGATCACACATGAAGACAGTGAAGAGGAGATGGGGGAGCACCAAAAAAAAAAAAAAAAAAAAAAACAGTGGAGTTTGGGTTGTGGATTAGACTCTTTAAAATGCTAACCAACCGCCTGGATTGCATATTCTCATTTGATGAACTACAAATGTAAACTACCGGCCCCTTGGATAGAGATTAAAGTTAACACATGGTATATCGAGGCATTTAAAGTAGTGGATTACAAATAACACAACAGGGGCAAAAATACCCGCCACAGGAATGTTTGCGAAAATCAATAAAAACCAATATATACCGAATGTTTTCCGCGTGCCAATTACTCTACTCAATAGTTTCTGTGCATTTTCTAATTCAATCATTATAAAAACACCATGAGGGAGAAATATTGTTAAGTGACTTATAATTAAATAATCAAATAGTCACTATTTAGTGAAGATTATTCCCAGTGCATAAGAAACGTGCAATAAATGGTAACCGTTCTTATTTTGCAGGTGTGATGATTGTGTCGTGATAACAAACTATACCCACGGCTGAGCCTTGCCTGACACTGGAGTGAACACACCATGCCCCTAAGAGCCCATCAAATGCTCACCTTTAAATTTTAGATGGGCATTTGAGTGGGCCTAAATTTTATAAAGACCGGTTCAGACCTTTTTGATCTGTGACACATTTCCCTTAAAGTCAAATACATTCACAGAGATGGCAAATATCTCATTCTGAGATCTACACAAATCGAACTAACCCAGAGCACACATTGCACCAATGGTCTCCAATGTGTTAAAGTTGTCATCACGCACATTTGGATGTATTTGTAATTTTTTTTTTTAAGCCTCAAGGTTTTCTCATGTTTACAAATATTTGAAAAACGAAATTTGAATCAAACATTTGTGGAGTCCCTGAAGCATTTCCGTGAGGTGCCAGTTTGGTGACCATTGGCTGGCTGGCAGCATGAAGAGTCTATTATTGCTAAGAGTGAAACTCTGCAGAAGCCCCGTATTCCAACCCACGAACAAAATCCAGCTACTCTTTATTTTAAATTCCAATCAATGTGGAGAACATTATGATGAAAATAAATCATTATGGTTGTCACTCACATTTTTTTCTCATTGAATAAACATGATTATTTGCAGCGTGCTAGTTACTTATCTTTCTTTTTTTATGCTTTGTGGGCTCCTAGATTTAAACATTAGAGGAATTTCATAAAGTTTCTTGATCTCTACTCTTGAAGCTGTCACATGCTTCTCGCTCACAAGACCAGCCACGGTATCATGATGGGAAGCACACGCTTTGCCACGGGGCTCCTAATTACAGATCAGAAACTTCCAGTTTTGAGGCCAGTGCTTTCAGTAGCTTCCTGATGGGCTGATTTGTCTTCTCTCTGTTCTTTTTCTGGACCTGGAAGTGGTGATTCTTCCCTTCTTGAGTCAGATTGGGACGGGAGTAACAGGAATCAGTGAAGCCAAGAGAAATAACTTCCTTTAGGGGAGTGTATACATCAGTGTGAAAAAAAAAAAACCCAGGAAGGGAGGAGAGCATCAAAGAAACTCAGAATGTACACTTTCCTGAAAGCAGAACATGTGACAACATTTTTAAAGAGTCTGGCTTTGTAGCCTGGTGTCTGGAGGGAATTCAAAGTTAAAGGGCGTGGACATGACGACAGACTATGAGACTACGGCTAGATACAGAAGACACAGAGACAGCAAAATGCTAAAGCAACCAGTGCATCCAAAAAGAACAGCGAATTCAAAACCACAGATATAATTACTGAAATTAAAAGCGCCAGTGTCCTTCTTAAATCTTCAAAGTTATAAAATGCACTTAATTTAAAATAAAGCATACCTTCTAATGTGAAGACACACAAGCCCTGAAGCAAAGGAAGATGATACAATTAATTTTTAGATCAAATTTTAAATGAAGGGGAATATTTTGCATTTGTTTGTCAAACTTGCAAACATTAACGAGCGATGAATGGCTCCTAAATTCAACAAAGTCATTACCGAACTAATAAAAGCAATCACGGTAGCCAAGATTCACAGTTAGTCAACCTAGAGATGGAAAAGACTGAATTAGCTAAATGAAGTCAGATGATGGATTTAAAAAAAACAAAAAAATTTAAAAAGAAAACCCTTCTACTCTTATTAATGGAGAAATTAAGAAAACTACCGGCACATGTGACTTCCTGTCACCTCGGGCCATCACTGCTCTCCCTCTTGTCTGTTGATTGTCTTGCTTCGATTACGAGGCACTGAGGCAGGACACATCTCATGGCTCCGTTCCCTGTTGGGCATTTCCTTGGCATTAAATGGAGTATATTCGGTGGTTCATTAGTTCACTCATCCAGCAAATGATTACTAAGTGCATATTGAGAGTAAAGCATCGATTGGGTTTGCTAGTTATGCGAAGATGAACAGATAAGACCCCTGCCCTTGGAGGCATTAACAGTCCAGTGAGGGACAAAAATAATCACAATATTCTATGCATACATACATAAAAATAATTACAACGCAGAGGACCTTTGGAAAGGTGCGATAGGAAATGGGAGCTGATAGGAAGGAGGTGAAGGCTCCTACGGAGGAGGTTGGGTTTCAGCTGAGAGTTAAGGGCTGAGAAGAGGTTGGCTGTGAGGATTAGGGGTGCTGTGGACACCCCAGAGCCTGCTGGGTCATGCAGAACTCTTAAGTGCAATTCAAGTGCAATTTGCTGAAGAATCACCGCTGGAAAACGTTCGAGGTAGGTGAGAGTTAGCCACTCCCCCAGTCTCACTACTATTAATGCAATGAAAGCAAGGCTCAGAAAAAAAAAAAAATCTGCCAAATATACAATATTTATTAAAGAAACATTCATCAACAAGGAAGCACGGTCCGTCCGTTAGATGCAATGGCAGCTCTCTGCTCTTTTGGGTGCCTTGTGTGCTCCGACCACCCCTGCACTAGAAGGTAGGCAGAGTCACATTCTAGAGGCAGAGTTCTGTCAACCTTAGCGTTGGCGTCAGGTAACCACAAATCCTGCTAAACCAGTGGCTGGACGGGGGACTACTCAGGGATTCAGCTTCAAGTGCCATCTCTAAGAAAGCAAACCTCCTGATTCTTATACTCTGTGCATGCTGCAGTGAAAAAGATCTCTGAAATATTTTAGCCAATCCACATGTCTTTCATATCCTTAATTTTACCCATAAAACCCATTGTAAACAATCATCTTGCCATTAAAGAAGCCACCATTTCACCAATGAAAAAATGTTGGACAACCTTTCACCATGCTAACTTGGACACCCTCAAGTGTTGATCAAGATCTAGCTAACAGAAGCACTTGCAGTAGACTCTTTAGAATTACACTGTCCAATATGGTAGCCACTAGTTATGTACACTATGGTACACTAGTTATGTGTAGGTACTGAGTGCTTCAGCTAAGCCAAATTGAGATGTTCTGTGAGTATAAGATACATGCCAGAATTTGAAGACTTAGTATAAAACAACAACAACAAAAAAATCTCATTGATCATTTTACGTTGGTTACCCTGTTGAAATAATATTTTGTATATATTGGGTTAAATAAAATATATTACAAAAATTAATTTCACTTGTTTTAGTTTAACCTTCATAGTGTAGCTGCTACCAAATGTAATATTAGACCTGCGGCTTACATTTTATTTCTGGTCTGAGTTTGAGAACATAGAATTCCAAATTAGAATGCTTGCTGGTCTTCCCTCGACCTTGCGTTCCCGGTGAAAATGTCAGTAGCCTTAAGTGCGGTTGCAAATAGCCTAACGTAAGTAGCATGTCCGTAACATCAAACTGTACATGCCGAAGTGTCTTAATGTAATGCATTTATTTACTTATTGATTTCCTAACAAGACAGATAAAGCTCGTACTGTCATGGGGATTTATATTCTCCCCAGAGTACACAGAAAGTAAGGGAATGAATAACAAATAATTAGAAAATCGTCAGCACGGTGCAGAGAATAAAGTAGTGTGAAATGTTATAGAGTGGCTGGGCAGCTACTTTAAGTTGGAGAGTCAGAGAAGTCCTCTTTGAAGAGACGACATTTAAAATGACATCTGAATGACACTTAGTAATCAGACATGCAAGGATGGGGGTAAGTGGGTTTGGGGGGGGTGAGTTCTAGGCTGGGGAAATGGGTAACGGACAAGCTCAAATATGGGGCCGAGCTTGGCTTGAGGAGAAAGGGAGTAATGCAGAAAGGTGTTATTAGGACTATGGCATTCAGCGAGATCTCCTAGGGAGGAAACATGAAGAAAGAGAATGGGCCCAATTTCAAGCTCCTGTACTTAGAGGTCAAGTGGAGGAGACATCCACAGAAGGGAAGATGCATCAGGGAATTCAGAGAAAAAACCATGGTCATGCAGAGGCAGGAACCAGCAGCTGTGTTGAAATTGAATTGCTGAAGGGTTCGGTCAGGTGAGAGCAGTGACTACTGAATTCAACCCAATGGGGGCCATTGGCCATTTAGCTAAAGCCATCTTACCTGGACGTTGGGAATGGAATCCCAGTAGGAATAGGTTGAAAAGAGAGTGTGAGGCAGGAAGGGGAGACAAAAGCTCTAGTCTGCAGTTTTTCTGTGTTGGGAAGGGACCATGTTGAGTCCCAGCAACATAGGGATGGATGAGCTGTTACTGCTGGTAGAGGGAGGGGCAAAAGCAGATGGACAGGGTCACCAGGCGAAGAGCATCTAGTGCTGTACTAGAGGTGGGGGAACTACTGGAAAGTATGGAACAGAGGGGCATGGTGACCAGGTATGAGAAGACGAGGAAAGACAGTCAGGAGTTTTGATGATGGGCAGGGTCTGCCTTGCCCATTCTCCCCGTCTTGGGTTCTACCGACCTCATGGAAAGCTCTCAGCAAAGGTTGTTAAGGACAGCTAACAGTGTAGACATCCTTAGTAGGAGCAAGCCAATTCACCAAAACCCAATTTACTCAAAATCAACTCTTCAAAATTCATTTTGCCAAATTACCAATTCACTTCATTCACCAAATTTTCCAGTTAACCAACAGGTTGTCTTTGTGGAATCCACCAGAAGCTAATTTGCTGAAAACCAAATTAAATCACTGTAATGGCCAGCTCACCAAATTATCAATTCATCAGCAACTCTGTGTGATAAAATTTATAGTATAAATGATCAAAATAGGCAAAGGACGTGGACAGGAAATTCACAGGCGGGAAAACCCCAATGGCTAAAAAGCATATAAAGAGATGTTCAAACTTGCTAATAATCAAAGTAATGCAAATTTACAAAAAGGCTGAGATTTGACATTATGTATATCAGGATGGCAAACACCATACAGACAGATAATACCAAATATTGACAAGTGACACAAGTTGAAATTCCCAGGCAACAGACCCTCAGCTTAAGCTTAGCAAGCAACACATTTATTAGGGAGCCCTGGTGGAAACTACACCAATGGAAGAGGGGGCAGGAAACAGGACAGGAGCTTTAATGCTGCCCTCCCCCCCAAAAAAAAGCCCCAGCCACCCAGCAGGTGCGAGGTGATGTGTCTTTGATTTGCATTTCCCTGATGATTAGTTACGTTGAGCACCTTGTCATATACCTGTGGGCCATTTGTATGTCTTCTTTGGAGAAATGTCTATTAGGGCTCTTTGCCCATTTTCAAATTGGGTTGTTTTCTTGCTATTGAGTTTCTTATACATTTTGGGTATTAACTCCTTATCCAACATATGGTTTGCAAATATTGTTTCTTCACTGCTCACACCTGTAAGAAAACCATTATCAGAGAGATCACAAGTGCCGGTGGGGATGGGAAAAAAAAGAAAACCCTTGTACACTGTTGGTGGGAATGCAAATTGGTACAAGCATTATGGAAAACAGTATGGAAATTCTTCAACAAATTAAAAATAGAACTACCATATGTTCCAGCAATCCCTCTTCTGAGTATATATCCAAAGAAACTGAAATCAGTATGTCCAAGAGATATCTGCACTGTTATTGCTGCGTTACTCGCTATAGCCAAGATATGGAAGCAATCAAAGTATCCACCAACAGATGAACACATAAGGACACACGATGGAATACTATTCAGCCTAAAACAAGAAAGAAAATCTTGCAATTTACAACAAATGGCTAAACCTGGAGGACATTGTGCTAAGTGAGACAAGCCAGACACCGAAAGATAAATACTGCATGATCTCACCTACACGGGGAATCTTAAAAAAAATCAAATTCGTAGGAGCAGGCAATAGAATGGTGGTTACCAGGGGCTGAGGGTGGGAGAAATGAAATATTGATCAAGGGGTACAAAGTTTCAGTTACGCAAGAGAATAAGTTCTAGAGATCTAACGTACAGCATGGTGACTATAGTTAATAATAATGTGCTGTATACTTGAAATTTGTTAAGAGAGTAGCTCTTCAGTGTTCTCACCCAACACACAAAAAAGGTAACTATATAAGGTGTTGGCTATGTTAATTAGCTTACTTGTGGCACTCATGGCACAGTGTGCAAGCGTATCAAAACATCAGTATATACCTTAAATGTGCACCATTTTCGTTGGTCAATTGTATTCCAGTAAAACTGGAAAAAGAAGCAAAAGAAAGAAAAAGAAAGCTGGGTGGCCCCTCAGAATTGACCCAGGATGGGATAAGGGGACCAGTCATCTATACCCCCTCAATAGGAGGATCAATCACTAGTGTGGGCAACACAAGACTCCGGCAAGGTCGTTCTCCCCAGCTGAGAACATTCCAGAAAGGGCTGTGGCTGAGGACTGTTCCAGCACTGCTCCCTGCAGCTGGAGAACCAATTTCTGCATCTCTGAAGGGGGATCTGAGAGTCACAGAAGTATAGGGTTGGATGTTGCCTTTATTTAAACATTTCATTTTGCGGCTTGATTGAGGTATAATCGGTATGCAAAACCACGGCACATCATTAGTGTATACAGTCTGGTGAGTTTGGACATATATATACACCCATTCCTGTTACCACTACCATAAGCAAGGGAATAAATATGTCCATCACCCCCAGAAGTTTCTTGTGTCCCTTTGATGTTGGTTTTTTTCCTCTTTATTTAAAATTTTGATATTTTTGTTCATCGGTGCTATTCTGCATGAGTTTTAATTTTTAAAAACACTGCGCTAAAATATTATTTACCTTGATTACTAAGTCTTTTAGCTCTCCTTTAAATTTCCCCTCACTCCCCTCGTCCTAACCATAGCCCCGCTTCTAGCAGTTGTGTGAGCCATTCAGGGGAGCAAGCTGGCAACGCTTAGCGACATTATCTGTGCATGTGCCCCGAGACGTAGCAATCCGCCTGCTGGGTGTATAACCCAGAGAAGTCATGTCACCCCTCTGTAAGGGGACATAGGTGAAGATGTGCATCTAAACATTGTTACGGTAGAGGAGAGAAGGAGACCTGGAGACAACCGGAGGGTCTATCCCTGGGGGATGGATGCTAAAATGGGCTGAGTACATACTAAGCAGCAGTCCAGGGCAATGAATTAAATGTCCAAACATCAACATGTATAGATCTTTAAAATACAGGGTAGGAAACAGGAGGCTTATAGCACATTTCATGTATGTAAATTGAAACTAAATACATATATAGCACAACTGAAAGAGCCCACGCATTTTAAGGACATACAAGAAACATGTTAAAGTGAATTCTCATGGAGGCAGGGAATGGAAGATTGGAGATGAAATGGGAACATATAAAATAAAACAAAATGCGAGAGGGACCTTGTATGGGTCAATGATAATATTTTATGAAATAAGAAGAACGATTAATTTAATTCTCTATATTATTAATATAAGGACCAAGATGAAAGAAAGTATCATTAATGTAAAAAATTTAATAGCAAATTATGTGATATGAAATGGTTTCAAACACCTTTACAGATTGTTTGCTCGCTGCTTAAAGTTGGAGTTTAAATTTCGTTTTAGCCGCGCTGTAGATGGTTCATCCCAGCTGTATTGCAACAGATTTGTCAGTCCAACCAGCCGAATTTCAATCTTGTGTGTGTGACTCACATTTCAGACACTAATCCCTTCTCAAGCGCTTGAAATACAGGCAAAATATTTATTTGAATGAGCTGCTTAACAAATCTGTGAATTAAGATATACAACAGGCAATGAACTGGAATGACGCGTATTAGAAGACAGAAACCCGCTCTACCATTTATAAATACTGGTCATCCAGAATGCATGCCTTCTCATCGGAAATACCAGTGAAATTCTCATGCCCCAAAATCATTGGCCTGGAATATAGAAAAATCTGGAATATACTGAAGTTTGGTCACCAAAAACAAACAAACAAACAAAAAAAACCCCACAGCTAGACTAAAACTATGTTAAAACTAAAACTAAACCAAAGTAAATCTTCAAACTCATCAACTAATTTTTTGTGAAATCTTTAAAATCTGCTAAAAATAACTCCATCCAAAACGAATTAATGTGAACATTATGAACAATTAAGAGAAACAGGTTAACTGGTAAATGCGGCAAATTTATTTGAAGATCTGGCTGAACATTTGGAGAACTGTCCTTTAGTGAGTGACCTGGCCCCTCCTCAAGCTTGCCTTTGACACTCACCGGAACTGTGGCTGCCTGGATCAAAATGCTGGGGGTGGGAGGGACAGTGAGATTGGCCCCAGATCTGTTCGTCTTCAAGGACGGCCCCAACCACCACATGGGCGTAATTGCAATACGTACGTCCCCATCTCCCGGAACCTGATTACAGGAAACCAAGTGGAAAAAATTAACCTTGGGCTGAATCCAGTCCACTTGCAGCTGCAGCCCAAGTGGCCTTTGTAAAGCACACATCTGATCACGCCACTCCCCAGCTTAAACCGTTTCAAGGACTCAGGATCAAGTTCCAACGACATCTTGTGGCTTATGAGGCCCTTCAAAATCAACCTGCCTCTTTGGCCTCAGCCAAAGCCCCTTCCTCCTCCCCAGCCTCCTGTTCTCTATGCTCCAGCTACAGTGTGCTCTCAGTATTCGTATTTCCAAGGCTCTCCGTGGTGGCTGGTCTTTTCTTTATTCCTAGTGTTTCCTCTGCCTGGAATACTCTCTTCCTACGCCTCCCAGCCCAGATGCCTGTTAGCTAACTGTTATGGCTCCCATTAGATGTGACGTCTTTCAGGAAGCCATATTAAGAAAATTGCCGCTGGTACTGGAGTATTAGGAGACAGCTATCCGTAGGTCTCTCACATTTATGCACATCTTGAAAACAGAAGTACTCACTGCCTGTTGTTACAGGCTTTGCAAGGATAGCAAACCTTAGAAGATAAAGAGTCTCTCTTTGGAACAAAGAACAAGTTGGCTTTCAGCCTTAATAGAGAGAAATAACATCTCCCTCCAGAGCAAAGGGCAGGTGTGCTTGCCGCCCATTATAAAATATGAGTTCACTAAACTCAGGGCTCCTCTCCTGTAAAACCACTCACTCTATGTGTGCGCAATGGTCTGGGTCTATCTGCGTTGCCCTGATGGAACCTGGAAGCAAGGGGGGCTGACATAGAACTGTTTGTGCCACTTCCTGTACAAAAAGTAATAAAGTCCTTTGTCTCTGACCCAGGAGTGTCGTGACTTCTGCCAGCATTCGTGAAACTATGATAGACTCACTTGGTTTGCAAGTAGAATAAAGTTCTTGACAGTAACATATCAATGTCAATTTTCTGATTGAGATGGCCATAGTGTGGTTTAATAGGATTATGTCCTTGTTTGTAGGCAATACACACTAAAGTGTTTAGGAGTGACAGGGCATCAGGTGGACAAATTAGTCTTAGGGAACAAAAAAGGTATATCACACTTGCAACTACTCTGCATTTTTAAGACTGTTTCAATTTTTTTAAAAGATTAATCAGTAAGCTCAGATGACATTAACCTGATCCATCCGATATAAAGTTCCCCATTAACTTTTTGCTTTATGTTGTTGGCGTTCACAGACAATTATTGTTTAGATCCATTATTTCATTAGAGATTCCCGAGTGATGATTTTTCTAATTCAATTATGGGTTCTGAATTTATTAGCTGCGCTTCCTCTATGAAAAGGAACTTTTCTTGTCAACAATTGGCTGCCCTGAAATGAAGTTTATACAGGAAAAGCAGAAAAAAAAAAAGATTGATTCTGTCCTTTTATTTTCAAATAATAATTTGTTGCCCTAGAGAGCTACCAAAGAAATTTGTTTTTGACTGCTTCGGATGAGCTCATAGTTTTTATACGGTTCATGCTTTCAATCCATGGCAGTCATTATTCCTTCTGATTTTCAAATTGCCCGTCTCAGGCCAGTGTAAACCCCCTCAAGATGAATCCAGTATTCTTTTGTTATGACTTTATCGGTCTTTGATCACATTCTTGCTTTGGGTAAAATTAGATAGTTGAGATTCATCTTGTACGTTTCTTGCCCCCGATCTGAAATCAGCCATTTCTTTAAGGAACTTTGGCTCTTTTTAAAGGGGAATTGGTAATTAGAGGCTGCAGTCTAAGATCTAGAGGTGTTCATTGCTACTGGGTGGTCATTAATTTCAGGCTTTTTGGTGGGCAGAGGTAGGACAGATGCATCAAACCATGCGTTCACACTGGTATTTGCAAGATTTATATAACTTCTTAGGTTTTTATCCTTTTTCCCGTATACTTAAACCTTGGTATCTAACCACCTTAACATAATTACTAATTTATTTATATTATACTATAGGTATGCTATAATAGTTTCAAAATTACAATACCACAATAAAACACCAAGTCTACTGAATGTGGCTAAATATTTCTTTGGGGTTCTATTTTTTTTTTTTTTTTTGTGAGACAGAGTCTCACTCTGTTGCCCAGGCTAAAATGCTGTGGCATCAGCCTAGCTCACATCAACCTCAAACTCCTGGGCTCAAGCAATCTTACTGCCTCAGCCTCCCAAGTAGCCGGGACTACAGGCATGCACCACCATGCCCGGCTAATTTATTTATATACATATATATATATATATAATTTTTTTAAAATTTTCCAGCTAATTTCTTTCTATTTTTTTAGTAGAGATGGGGTCTCGCTCTTGCTCAGGCTGGTCTCAAACTCCTGAGTACAAATGATTCTCCTGCCTTGGCCTCCCAGAGTGCTAGGATTACAGGTGTGAGCCACCAAGCCCGGCTTCTTTGGGGTTCTTACTTGTTCGTAGGATATAACTGACTTGAGATGTAGAGTCAAAATGTGGGTTTTATAATTACTTGTTGGGGTGACCAACTGTCCTGGTTCGCCCAGAAGTCAGTGGTTTCCTGAGATCAAAGCTCCAGGCAAACCAGGAGAATGGATCACCCTCCTTGAAGCAATTCTATACTCTGTGTGGTGAGCGACCAACTTAACATAGAGTCAGGTTAATTTGTCTCGGGTTGTTTTTGATTTTTTAGAAATTCCTTTTTTAATTTTTTTAAAACATCTAAAACATTTACATAGTTCCAAAGCCAAAACCTTATGATAAGGCACATTCACCTCTATCTCCTCTGTCTTATTCTTATACCTCTCTCCTCCTAGAGGTATTATTTTTCTTAGATTTTTGGTTTATTCTGTCATTGTTTGTTTTTTGAAAATATAGGCAAATACATACTTATAGTGATATCTCCCTTTCTTCCGCAAAAGATAACATTCTATGAACACTATTCCCACACAATGTTTTTTAAAGGTTTCCCAGATGGGCATTTAATCCAGAGCTGTACAGCCGGGGTCCTAAATAATCACACCTGTCATCCTCAGAGTAACCTTAAATCTGAGATTCCAGAATTGACACAAAAACAATACAACAAGCCAAGGCCAGAATGACACGAAGGAGCCAGCTTAACTAGCAGGAAAATGTCATATTTTCTCTCCACACCGTACCCCATGCATTGCCTGCTCAGTCCCTAACAGCTTTTTAAAATTGCTGCCGAGCTCAGACCCAGGGCTTGTACAGATTGAATATGAGGGTGAGTCCTGGCTGGCGGGAGGAATTGCCCTCAGCTCCCAGCTGCTGAGGATGGGAAGCGGCTGGCGAGAAGGCAGCAGCCGGGGCCCCGCGTGGGCTCAGCGTGGCAGGACCCGTGTGCCAAGCGCAACGCACACAGGCCGTTTAGCCTGTGGCAGGGCACAGCAGGGAGTCTGAGCGTCCGTGTGCTGCCTCGGGGGGGGTGTGCGGCCACACAGGGGCTCTTCGTGCACTGTGTGCTTGGTAGCATCACTAGAAAAGGATTTAAGAGGCTGCAAGAGGAGTCGTTTATGAGATCCAATGATGCCATTGAGTGGCAGAGAGGAATATTCTCCAATATTTAACTCACCAAAGGCGCCCAGCCCCCTGAAGACTGAGCACAGGCCCACTGTGGCTACCAGAGTGTTCTAGGCAGGGTAGGGCTGCCATCATTTGTGAACCAAATCAATGGCTGCCTACCTGCTACAATTTAAGGACAGCCTCAAGCTTCCCCTGTCCTCTCCCAGGTCCTCCCTTCCAGAGCCTGCTCTCCTCCCCTTGACTCCTATTTGGGGAGGACATATGCTCCTGAGCTCCTTTGGACAACGAAGGAAGTGCATCATCTCTGGAAGATCACCGTTCAATGCACTCCCACCCTAGGGAGAAGGAGACAGAGACGCTCTAGCCAACTCAGGTTGAACATGCAGATTTGTGTGTGGAGGTAGAGGAGGCAAACGGTTTCGGGAAGTCCCTGGAGACTGACTGCGAGGGTTTCAATCCTGGCTCTACTATCCTGTACGTAATTCATCCTTTCTGTGCCTCGGTTTCTCACTTGCAAAATCGAAAAATCTAGGGCTCTACCTATCTCACAAAGTTGTTGTGAGCCCGTAGTGGGTTGAACTGTGGCTCTCAACAGATGTGTCCACCCCAAACCTCAGAAGGTGACCTTATTTGGAGTAAGGGTCTCTGTGGATGTTACTAAATTAGGGATCTTGAGATGGGATCATCCTGGATTTAGGGTGGGCCCTAAATAAGATGAATAGTGTCCTTATAAAAGGAAGGAGAGATTCAGAGGTGCAGGGAGAGGACAGAGTTTGGGATTGGAGCGATGCAGCCACAGGCCAGGGAATGCCACGGATTTCTGGCAACCACCAAAATCTAGGAAGAGGTAAGGTTGGTTGTCTTTCTGTATTAGAATGTAAGCTCCGATGATTGCAGGACTATCATGGTGCCTGTGCGTAGTAGGTGCTCAGTTAATAAGCACTGAAAGATGATGCTGTTCCTTTTGTTTGGAGCACACTCTCCCCCTTGTCTGCTTGGAGAACTCCTATCTATCCCTCAAGACTCAGTTTTACATTTTTCTGGCAGATTTCCCTGATCTTGCCTCACCCTCACCCCTGCCAGCTCCCAACTCACTCCCTCTGGTGAGCACTTCGGTCTCTTCAAGGGTGTCTGTGATGGCACTTGTCCTGCCATTTATAACAGTGTCTTTACAACCTGTCTCCTAGCAAGCCAGGCTTCAGAGAGGGCAGGGGCCAAGCCTTGCTGACCGAGGGCCCCGGGTCCTAGCACACCGTCCCAAGTCAAGAGCAGTGGTTGAGTGTCATTCATAATAAATGCGTGGGAAACAGAAAGGGAGCACCCAGCTCTGGCGGGTGCAGGCAGGTGGTGTCAGGGAATTGCCAGGAGAAGTAAGGCTGGCAGAAGAGAGATGGGTGAAGAATCTGCAAAGGGGATATATCAGGACCTTCCAAGAAAGAAAAAGGCATTCCAAGATCTGCCCAGGAGAGCCCTTTGAGAAAAGTGCCACTATCGACTACTGGGCTGGCCAAACTGAGCCCCAGATAAGCGGGTCCAGAGGGTGACAGCACCACCCACGGAGCCCTCTGTGCTCTCTGCCCAAAACCAATAAGAGTCCCCAGGAGTCCCCTCTTCAAAGCCTGGGTCAGGAAGGCGGAACAAGAACATGCAAATTGCTATTGCAGTGGCAGTTTTGCCTGCAAGCAATTTTTGAGACCACACAATAGAAGTTTTCAAATAGATGGTTTCGAGTATCCACAGTGTAATGAGATCAAGACTTGGGCCTGCCAGCACGCAGCCCAACAGGAAAAATATCATTTATGGCAGGCCCGTGAATCTCATTTGCATAAAACTTATGAACCCGAAAGCACACACTCCCTACGCGGTGAAAATCAAAAAGACTTCTCCCGTTTTTGTTTTCTCTGGATGGTGGCAGCCTATCAGGCAAATGAGCCTCCGTGATGAGAGATTTCTCTAAAGCCGAAGGAGGCTACTTAGAATAGATTTCTAAATATACGATTGTGTTCATTCAGATGTTTCATTTATTGCTGTGCTATAGGCGATAAGCCCTTTCCACTTAAACTGTGTTGTAACCCTTTAATACCTGCATCGAGGCACCCCTGCGCACCCCACCTTCACACCCACCCTCCCAGGCACACATCTGCGCACACCACATCTGCACACGTATGTGCGTGTGTACGGTGGGCCGGCCACGGCGTTGCGGACTGTCCAAAGCACCATTCTCCCTGGCTGATCTTTCCGCTCACAAGGGCGTGGCCTCGTGGTTCCTTTGGCGGGGACACACCCCTAACAGGGTCAGGAGAACTTTTTTTCATAGGCAAATGAAGGGAGTTGAATTATGTGAAGTTTGAAGTCAAGCTTCTAGCATTGTAGAATTCTCCATCTCCTCCTAGTTTCCTCCCTCTGCAATTCTAACCTCGTGATGTGGCTTCAAATGGAGCAAAGAGGGCAGGTGCAGGATTTATCATGCAAGAGCCTTTCTGGGCCTTGAAGGGGCCACCAGCTTTCCCGCCGGCTCTCCAAGCCTGGGTTTTCCTTGGTAGCGGTTGCCACGTGCAAGTGTGGAGTTGAATAAACATGATTCGAATTGAATCCCTGCTCCAAACACTTTAGATAATGTCCTTCATGAGTGTTTTTAGAGAGGACTAGAGGTGCCCAGCAGGGAGGGGGCAACATTTCTGGCGTGAGAGATGGTGAGGACCACAGCAAACTGCATGGCCCTGGTGGAGGGATGAGGGGGGCAAGAGGGAAGAGAATGCATCTGGACCTGCGGAGGGGCAAGGACAGCTCTGGGGGAGATGGTGTCAGAGCAGAGGGGGGCGTGAGGACCTGAACATGGACCCCCACGGTCCCAGGGTCAAATGTCCCCTGCCGCAGAGAGGTAGCATGCTTTAAAAATTCCTTACCAGGCAGGAATAGGGGTTGCAAATTCCAAAGCCTACTACAGGCAGGGTCGTGTAGCTATGTGAGATCTTCCCCGCCAGTGCTGGGAAGAGAACGGGGAGTGAAAAGTCACCGTGTGTAGAACAAGGATCAGGCTCCAGCCCATGGTGGAGTCGAATGCACAATTTATTATATTCCTACTTTGGAAGGTGATCATGCCTCACTTTTATACCTCCACACATATCTGTTCTTCCTTCTTTCTTTCCCTTAATATAGTCAGTTACATGAACAATTTTTGGTTAAATTATAATTTAGCAGTTAGGTTACTGTGACCATGTATAATAGTGGGCATTGCTGAGCCAAGAATCAAAGGCTTATTACTTCTGCTCTTCTGAACCAGGAACGTCACCTCTTTTCCTGATTTCTGGAATGCCACAGGGGGCCAGGCCTGGGCCATCTCTTTTCTCTGTCTACACTCACTCCCTGGCCATCCCCGTGGCTTAAAGATTAACCATAAGCCCGTGACTCCTAAACTCATCTGTCAGCCTGGTCTTCACCCGAATTCCAGGCTTGACTGGTGTCGCCCGCTGCGGACGTGACGTTCGCACTTGGATGTCTACAGGCAATGCGCACTTGTCCAGAACAGAGCCCCGATTTCCCTGCCCGCAGCATCACCCTTCACGGTCTCGAGAAATGGCACTTCCATTCTTACAGTTGGTTAGGCCTCAAACCTTGGAATTATCCCTGTCTTTATTTCCTTTTGTACCCTCTGTCCAACCTACAGAAAACTCTGTCAACTCTACCATCAAAATATATCCGAAGTCCAACCACTTCTCGTCACCTGTATCCTACCAGCCTGAATCCAGAACAGCATGGTCTGTTGCCAGTGTTACTGCAATGACCTCCCCACTGGCCACCCTACTGCCGTCCTTGCCCAGATAGGATTTAAACGTGAGTCAGACACATCGATCCTGCACCCAGATCTCCCCAGTGGTTTCCTGTGTCACTCAGACCAAAGGTGCTGCAAGATCTGGCTCTGCTGTTTCTTTTTTTTTGAGACAGAGTCTCACTCTGTTGCCCGGACTAGAGTGCCGTGGCATCAGTCTAGCTCACAGCAACCTCAAACTCCTGGGCTCAAGCAATCCTCCTGCCTCAGCCTCCCGAGTAGCTGGGACTACAGGCGTGAGCCACCGTGCCCGGCCTTATTTTCCCCATCATCTTTTTAAAAATTATTTTTATACAGTCTTTAAGTCTTTTATATATATATGTATATCATGTATACTAGAGAATCTCCTAAATTTCTACTATTTTTCCAGTTTTCTAGTTTCCTTCAAAAAATAAGCTCTTAAATTTCTCTGGGATTTATTAAGTGAAAGTCAGAATTTTTCTTTCTCTCATTGCTTTTAATTTAGAAAGCTCTCTCCATCCAGATATTTGAGTTAGGAGCTTTCTTGCTTCCTCTTTAGTTCCTTTTTTTGTGACCCTTAAGGACCTGGTTTGAACCATTTTTGCAACGCTTACATACTCCTTTGTAATTATCTGTCCATCTGCCTTTACCCCTTATATGATGTGATTCACAGGAGAAGAAACCACTTTGTATTCAACTTCCCGTGTTCCCATCTCTGACCACAGTGTTTGGCATAAAGTAGAGACTTGACAAGGGTGTCTGTGCTCAATAAATGGAAGAGGTCTGAACAGCTGGGCCCTATTCCTACGCCTCCCCCTGCCACAGTGTGAATGCAGCCCACTTACTGCCTTTGTTTACACAAGGTAAATCCCTGCTTCCTGGTATCCTGTGGTGTAACCCCAAAGGAACCAAGCAGCTCTCACCAGAGAAGCATTTGAGTCTGTCCACTGTTCTCCCGCATCAGAGGGCCTCATTAACTTACTTGCAGTGAAGGGGGTTTCTCTGCTGTAAGGAAGGCAGTATATCCAGAGGTTCAGCTGATAGGCTCTGGAAACAGAATTCTTGGGATGAAAGCTCACCTTTGCTCCTTACTAGTTACAGCTTTGGGAAGTTAGTGTCTTCCCTGTAAAAATGGGAAAACAGCTGTAACACCCTTCATAGGATTTGCTGACATAATATATGAAAAGTTTCCAGCACATAGAAAAAGCACAAACAAGATAATACCTCTTTTTATTAGCTGTGTCCTCCTTCCACCCCATCTTTCCTTTGCAAAGAAAAGGAAAGCACTCTGTGACGAGTGCTTACGTTTCATGGAGGGTTTTCAGCAGGTTGTTGCACACAGTTAGCCCACTGGGAGGAGGGCTGGTGGCAACATGGAGATGTGCATTCTCATGCCCACTCGCCTTGCTGGCTGGGCAAAGGTAGCTCCCCTACTATCTCTTCATTGAGTCCCCACTATGGTCCGCCCTGAAGCTCTGGGATGATCCCATCGGCCATCTGTGATTGACAGAAGACCTTCTCAGTGGGCTTTGCTCTTGTGCTCTGACTGCACAAAGAGGAACCATTATTTTCCATCTCAGTCCTGTCATCACTGCACTTCAATTACCACTCGGTGCTTCCTTCCACGTATGTGTAAGATAAAAGGTCAGCAAGCCTGGAGACCACCCTTGCCTTGCTTCATTAACGCTGTGAGTTCTCTCCCACCTATTGAAAACTCTTCGGTGTGAGTGCCGTTACAGGGGCTGGCTTCCTCCTGATCTTTTTATTTTTCCTGTTTGCTTTACAGATTAGGGAGAAAAATTCTTTCCTCATTTTTTATTTCTGTCATGAGGCTGAGAGCTGCACAGAAACTGGTTTTCAAATGTGTCTTTCTAGATGCTCCCACAACAGGACCTCTAAGGGAACTGTAGAATTTGCTTTTAAGATTAAGTTCACCTGGGATGGTATGTGCTGGTTTCTAGGCTGTAAATAAATACTAAACTAGTGGTTATTTCACTAGGATTTTAACTACAGGTTCATTTGCTTCAGTGAAATTCTATGTGAGACTCATTTTTTGAAACGGCTGGTGAAGAGAGACTTCAAACTCTGTATTCTAAGCAAATGGTATAGCCTCCCAAGGCCATCCACCATCTGCCAGCAATGTGTGTGAATTGCCACAGCTGAACTCCCACTCCAGTAAACAACATTAACCAAAAGGCTCACTTTGCTGAATCATTTTCAAGTCCTGGAAAGAGGTCCATGCTGACATTCAGTGCAGCATAGAGGGGAAACTGAATTTTAGAGGAAGGATGATCTGAGTTTGAGTAAGCGGAATAAAAGTATCAGAATTAATAAAAATAAAATCATAGGAGATGATCCTTATTTTGAACTTACTCCATCCTGGAGGCTGAGCTTAGCCCTTTACCTATACCATCTTGTTGAATTTTCAATGCAATGCTTTGAGGTAAGTACTAACATTACCTAGCTTTTCAGGTGACAAAAGTGACACTGAGAGAATTTCAGTGACAGATCTAAACTCACAAAGTTGGCAAATGGTAGAACCAGGACTTACATCCTGTCTTATCTAAGACCCAAACTGTGCTCTGCACCCGTGGTCCCCCAAATGAGGACTGTTCAACAGCACCTCCACAGCTACCCAAGCATTTTCTGAGGACCTCATTAAAAACAGTCACCCTTGGCTTCATGCTGATGCAGAGGTCTCAGATGGGAGGCAAGGAGTCCAGATAGGAATCACAATGTAGCCCCCATGCTGTAATGCCCACTGGACTCTGGATCTGGATCAGAGGATTACAGAAATGCTCTCTAGATTATGGCTGAAGACTAGAGAAAGACTGCAGGGTCTGGAGTAAAGGACCTAGGCATTCACCATGTGAGTAAGCTGCGTGATGAGGCTGCACCTCCATTTCACATATCTGAGACCCATATCATAACATATACCCCCTGTGTCCTCTAGGGTTATAATGAAGGGCAGAAATGATAATGTAGTAAAAAAAGCCTTGAAAATAATAGAATGCTATTTACATGTAGATTGTACATTTATTAGTATACATTAATACTGTTAATACTATGGTATGCTATTTCTTATTCCCTGAGTGAAGTAGATGACATCAGTGCTCTTTCCAGAACAACTTGAATCTTGTTTTTACCATTTTTGTGCAAATCTCACCCTCCACGCCCACACCCAGTGCCTTTGTTTCCATCAACCAGCACTTATGACCCTTCTGAAGGTTGTACTGGGGCAACTGAAGCTGCTTGGTCCTCAGAGGTTTACTTCTATGAAGGGAAGCCCTTTGTCCAAAGGCAGGCAGATGTGGGAGGAACAGAGGACAGCACACTGGCTCCGGTCAGGACAACTCTGAGGCATAACCTACTTTCCAGGGCTCCTCTACGGGATCAGGACTCTAGGATTTAGTCTAGACTAACACCCTTGGCCCTACCTTTACAGGCCTACCTTGCTCAATTCCTTACTGATCTCTGTTGGAAGACCTTCCTTAATAGAGTACTTGCACAGGAATCTCCCACTGACGATCTGCTTCTGGGAAACCCAATCTCTAGGTTTTTGCCCCAAAGCCTGGCAGCAGTGCCCTTCTATCCAGGACCCATGGACGCTGACCTTCTCATCACTTCCACTTTATCTTTCCTTCTCCACAAGCCCAGAACCTTTCTCTGGTTTGGGGTTGTGATGGAGTCCTCGACTCCTCAAGCTGATCTTCAGAACATTTTCTTTCTGCCTTTCGGTTGATGAAAAGGCCTGAGGCATTGGGGAAGGTCTGGGACAGAACCAGGAGTTGATAGATGTAGGCCACTTGCATGGTACTATGCCACATCTCTTCCCTGAGGCAGTGAGCGAAAAGAAGGGGAACTGAAGAGAAATCATTGGGGTGACACTAATTAATATTTTAAAAATATTATATCACTCTACTCAGTATCACAATTGTTTTGTTAGTTTCTGTTTGTTATTTATTTGCTTTTTACTCATTGGTTCTCAGGGGTCAACATTTTGGGAATGAAGATTCCCAAAAGCCACTTCTGCCACTGTTATCTTTTGTCTGCTTCTACTCTTCTCTGAGTGGCAAGCAAGGGACCCTAGAAATATGACTCTATGATTTCTGATCCCTCTCTTCAACTCTCTTACCCTGTGTTGGACAGGATTCATGGAGTGTGAGGGAAGTCAAAACTCTGAAAATTGCTAAGTGAAAAAACAAAATCCCTGACCACTAGAATGATTAGCCTTTTGAGCAACTAAATATTTTCCACAATGTGGCCATTTCAGTTTGGCACATTTATTCAAGCTATAGTAAGAAATTCTCTTTCAAAAAAAAAAAAAAAACAAAAACCTGAACTATTAGAATTAGTGAGTCCTGAATATTGAATAGCTATAGAGCCAAAATAGCTGTAGGAAACTATTTTAGGGAACATATTGACACAGTGATCCTTAATTGAATGTTACCAACTGCTTCACATCATAGATTTAGAAGGAATCTGTTTATGTTGTTTTGCTGTTCTAATGAATAAAATCAGAATGGTTTAATTTCCTTGAAACATCAAATAACCTTTACTTTAACAAATGTCCTTATTGGCTTGGGATTTCAAGCCCTAATCACTAGAGTGAGACAACACAGTCATTTTCATGCCAGCAACATTAGCAACTATGGAGCCTTGTGGATAACAGAAAGAATCACTGTACACCCTAACTTACTTCCTGGCACAATCTGTGTGATGCTGAAACAGTCAGTTGAAAATCAAAACATTTAACCTCAACAGTCCTTTCAGCTGTTCATTGACAAATAGTTTTGTTGATTGTATTTTACTTCTGGCTAACAGATTTAAGATTTTAAATAATGACTGAGAAAACTGGATTTTTTTAAAAAATAAATTCATGACCAAGATGACTTGGAAAGAAAGGCTGACAAAAGAAAAGAGAGTCAATTTTCCAACAATTTGGACAAAAGATGACTAAAAATGCTGGCCTGTGGTAATAAGCTACTTAGAACTTACTGGGAAGGAAGAAACACAAAGCCCATGAATGAAGAAAGGCATCAATACTTTGAGGTACATTGGGTTAAAAAAAAAAATGAATCCCACTTCACAATCTCTTCAGTAAAATTTTAAATGATAGTTATAAACATGTTACAGGAAACTGAAGATAATAAAGGTACCATCATAGAGTATTACGGCTATGAGAAAAATGTGCAAAGTTTCATGTAATCAATGATTACATTCATGGTTATATGAAGATACATACAAAAATGTCAACAGTCTTGTTAGGTTTGCGGCACTGTTTTTTTTTTTTTTTCCTTTTCTCTGTTTTCAAAACTTTATATAATACGGTTAAATTGCTGGTAAAAATATAAAAATATGAATTCATTGAAAAAATGCATCAGTTTTTAGAGGAGCACTTAGGTACCCTTCACAGAGGTCTGAAGTTGAGCTGCATCTTGTCGCTGTCTGCCAGTTGGCAATCATGATGTAATTGCCACGGCCTCGGTTCCCTAAAACTTGTAGAGCAGAGTTCAGTGGCTCCGCAAAAATTTCAGAGATAACAGCAGAGCGCTCCTCACATTGCTGCATCATTAACACTCACTTGATGACTTTGACTAAGTTAGTGATTCGGAATAGCTGGACTCTTCAATGTGATGAAGTTTTACCTTCACCAATTTATTCTGCTTCCACATTCCTTTTTAGGTATGCACATAGAGTGACATACATATATAAAACATACCTGGCTCTAATCAAGGGTAAGAGGACTCATCCCAATAAGTATAAAATGAATATTCTAAATGACAGGAATTATTATGCCATAATTTAATTTGGCAGGCATTTTTCTTCTTTAGTGGTTTGTAAATATTGGCAGATCCTGTGAGCAATGGTGGCTTGGATTGAATGAAACACATCTTTACCATGATGAAGAGACACAGGCATGTTTAGCAGGTTTTGTAGGTACTTCTGTAATTCACTTATTTGGGAATTATTGTCCTCTCTTGTTTTGTTTAACATCATATACATTATTTAGGGGAATCATTAAGCAAATTAACAGGTAGTTGTAAATGGAAAGAAGTCTCAAAAACATAAAAGACAATGAAATGATACCAAGGCTGAAGATACTTAAAAATAATCTCAAGAAAAACAGGTATAAGAGACTTCTCATACCCTCTGGTCATTTGGGAGAAATAATCAATGTTTAAGAACGACTGTGGATATGAGCATACAAAGCAGGCAACTATTGGGGTGAGGGCTATGGTTTTCATTATCTCCACAGAAACAAAATCAGGGGAACAGAACATCTGAATACTTGCTACTTTCTACCTTCGCCTATAAACCGACTTCAACCAGTGGCTACTGCTTACTGGACTATAATACAAATAACACAATTACACTTTAATAAGATGTGGATTAAGCTCCACATGTTCTTTTTAAGACCAAAGAGCCCAGACTTCAGAAAGCTGATGATGTCAGATGATCATGTGACTGTCTCCTTGGTTTATAGGGCCAGTTTTTCCCTGGAGTCGAGAAAGATGTTTCCCTATAGAGAGTAAACATTTCCAATGCCAACTATTCTAGGAAGTGATAAATTCTAGGGCAGGAAATAAACACTCTGCAAAGAAGAATTAGCTTGAGGGTTGGCCAGGAACTAGCTGAGCCAGAACTGTGTGGTCTGGAGATAACTAAGCATTTGGAAGAGGTGAACAGGATGCTGAATTGCTACTGTCCATGTGAAGGCAAGCAGGGACAAGGCAGACTACAAACCCAATTGGATTCTCCTGGCATGGGTCCTGGCCTATGCAATTTTTCTCTATGTTGTATCTTCCTTATGTAATAGTTTTAATGGCTCCTAATGTAAGTTTACGTTTTGGAGATAAGATGTTTCCTTCTATTTCCTTTCTACAATGACATGTATTATTACAGGGAAGGGGATAGGAGCATCTACTAAATTCTGTTTATACATCATCCCAGATTCATGCACTTGCTTTGCTTTCTGACCTGGGAAGCCCTCAATGGAATCATCCTCCTCAACAGGTCATGAAGCCAGTTGTCTTCTGCCTCTACTACAGCCACAGACCTAGAAGTTCAATGCACCTCAGTCCTCCCATATTCCCCTAGGACTCCTCTGTTGTACTGAAGTTGGGGGAGGACACCATGACACACTTGGCACTCATGTTACAGTTAAAGCTCCATTGAACCAACTTTGACCCAGGAGATATGGAAGCCAGTGGGCAAATGCTTCTTCCTTTCTCTCTCCAAGACAGACTGTTGGAAATACATTGCCTTTGTTTATGCTACCTAAAGATATCCCCAGAAACCAAGAAATTTGCTTGCCATTAAGCTCAAAATATACTTCCTTATATTTTCTCTCCCTCTCTCCTGCTTCCTTGGGATTGCATTTCCCCAATCAAATGTTGGCATATACATTTGGACTGAGGCTCTGCTTGTAGGAGAATGAAACTGACACAGTAATCCCAAAAATCTACTCTAGGAAGAAGGAGGAGATGAAATAAGAAATCTGGCCCGATAGGAAGGAGAAGTGGTGAGAAACAGAATCATATGATGAAAACAGATTCTGGAGCCAGGCTGCCTGGATTCAAATTCTGGCTTCACTACTTACTTACTAGCTGTATATCCTTAAGTAAATTGTTCAGCTCTTTATGCATACTTTCCTAATCTGTAAAAACAGAATAATAATTGAACCTGCCTCACAGGGTTCTTGTGAGGACTGAATGAGTTAACTAACAGAACAGCACTTGATACATGGCAAGAGCTATATTAGGGTAAGCAGCTATCATCATAAATATCATCGCCAATATCATCATCAATATCATCATCATTTTAAGATCTTTATGGTGCTAGAAGAATGAGATAGAGTGGTATAAAGAAAAGCATGAAATTAGGAGTGGGTGTCCTTAATTCTGACTCCAACTAAACCAGGGAATGAGGAACTGGGTGGGGTGGGTGGTATAACTACAAGAGGAAGTAAACCAGATGGGTTTGGGGAGATCTAAAGAACACCTTAGTTCCCTTGGGCACTGTATATGCAAGTTAAAAGCTTCACCAAGAAGCCTTCAGTTCAGCCCCACATGTAATGTGGCTCCAGCAAGAAAGCACAATATTGGTGGAGAGCAAGACGTTTCATCCTGGCTCTGAGCTGCCTGCGTGTGTTTTGTAGAAAATCCGGAAGCACCAGCACTGGCAAGAATGGAAGGCAGGGAATGGAAGTAGGCAAAGTGATGTGAAGAATTCTCAGAGAATGGGGAGACCAGAAGATCCCTGGAGAAAAGAATGTCAAATCATACAGCACTATACTAGCACCATAGCTTGAGAGCTGAGCTGTGGCCTCAATCTGGGCAGCCACCAGGACAGAAGCAGACCTCAGCAGGCACCGGCACTGAACACCCACTGGCCACTGCTTGGGAAATAGCACACAGACCAGAGCCACCTGCCCACTCGCCCAACTAAGCAATCTATGCTTTTTCCTGCACACAGATACATACCTGGGAAGGCAGAGGAGGAGGAGAGAGAGAATTTTTAAGAAAGAAGAACCAGTCCTAAAAGGGAGTGCATCTTTGAATCGAATAAATATTTGCCCAAAATGTATAGTGTAAACTGGAGGAAACTGAGCTATATTTTCTGTGATATTATGACATACATATACAGGTTTTTATCCACAGTTCCTTGCTCATAATTCCCATAGCCCTTGTTACAGACTTTTGTTATAATGTTGGGGTGATTTAGGCCTCAGGACTAGCCTCAGAAAACACAATCTCTCTCTCTCTCTCTCTCTCTCTCTCTCTCTCTCTCTGTCTCTCTGTCTCTCTGTCTCTCTCTCTGTCTCTCTCTCTGTCTCTCTCTCTCTCTCTCTCTCTCTCTCTCTCACCTTCTCCTGCCCATTTTCATGTGCTCCTTTCTCTCCCTAAGGTAGGGAGAGAAATTTTCCTCCGCCTTTCTGTTTAGGAGCTGGCCAGCAAGAAATTCTCTGACCTACCTTGTCTGACTTTAGGTCATAAGATTCCCATGTTAGAAGGGATCCTGCCCCACACCTTAGAGGAAGAAACGCTGCACAGAAAGGCCGAGAAGAACCTGAACAGACAGGTCTTGCTGGCTTTCTGTTATATTAATTAGATCCTACTTTTTGTATGATCACATTTTGTCCAATCATATTTCTACATGATTGCCAATCATGCCTATCCAGTGAAATCTCCTTAACAGATCCAAGAGGATTGGGTATGCAGAGTTTCTGGAATAGCTGAACACGTGGAAGCTCCATGCCCCGACTCCCATACCTCACTGCCTTAAACATCTCTTCATCTGTATCCTTTGTAATAGCCTTTATAATAAACCAAAAACTTTAAGTGTTTCCCTGAGTTTTGTGAGCTGCTCTAGCAAATTAATTGAACGCAAGGAGGGGATTGTGAGAACTTCGAATTGTAGGCAGGTGGTCAGAAGCACAGGGAAAAGAAAAACCTGGGGCGTGTGATTGGCATCGGAAGTGGAAGGCAGTCTTGTCAGACTGAGCCCTGACCTGTGGGATCTGACTCTATCTGCAGGTAGGTAGTGTTGGAATTGAATGGACGACACCCAGCTGTGTCCGCTGCAGAAATGATTGAATGCTTGTTGATGGGGAGAAATCCCCACACATACGGTCAGAGAAGGCTTCTGTGTTGATTGTTGTGATGTGAGAGCAGAGGAAAAATAGTTTGTGTTTCCCCCCTTAGATTTTTCTTGAAAACTTAAGCTCATCCCTCTCCTCTCCCTCCACCATCAGAGAGGAGAGCTCTGGTGCCAGATGACATCTGTCATAGATCATAAAGGAAATTACGTTATTTTTGCATATTGAAAAAACTCCCAGAAATAACTGGGGATTTAAAAATCATCATTGTATAACTCAAGTGTAAAGAGTGTTTATTTATGACAATACAGCTCTTTGGAGCTTGTAATGAATTTTAAAATCATTATACTGGCCAGGCATGGCAGCTCATACCTGTAATTCTAGTACTTTGGGAGGCCGAGGTAGGAGGAGCGCTTGAGGCCAGGAGTTCAAGACCAGCCTGGACAACATAGTGAGACCTCATCTTTCAAATAAAATTTTTTTTTTAAATAGCCAGTCATGGAGGTACACCCCTATATTCCCAGCTACTCAGGAGGCTAAGGAGGAAGGATCACATGAGCCCAGGAGTTCAAGGCTGCAGTGAGCTACGATCATGCCACTTGCACTCCAGCCTGGGTGACAGAGTAAGACCCTGTCTCTAAAAAACTAAACTAAAATAAAATATTTATACCTTTAAAAATTCCTGTATATTACTATTATCTCTCTCAGACCACTTCCACTCATTATTATCAATTTATTTTTTCTCCAAAGGAGCGATTGGGGCAGAAGAGGTAGGTTCCAGGTATTTAATGTGTCTGAAAACAGAAAGGCGGAGGAAGGCTCAGCTGTATTCATTCAAAAGGGGTAGCACGTTCTACCAGATTCTCACTGGGGTAAACAGCACATATTCCTTAAGGTCAAGCAAGTACAGAATCTCAAGCATGAATAATTAATAAGGATGTACAAGATGTCAGAACTCACATTCCCTGCATTTGCTAAGATACAGATAAATTGGAATCTGACAAAAACAAATTGTGTTTAATAACCCTTAAAGACGTGATCCCTGAAGCATTCTGCACTGCTTTGGTTGCCCCTTGTCCAACTTCTTCTATCTTAATTTATAGTTGACAAAGGCTAGTAAGAAAAAAATGCTTGAACTTAAGTAATAAAATCAGTTACAAAACCACTTACTTTATCACATATTTAATGTGCTTCCCTACCACTTTTTTTTTTTATAACTTTCTAATCTCTCTATTTAGGGAAGACACATAAAGTATCATTTAGTTTCAGCTGAGAAAGCGTCTTTCAGAGCCAATCCTGGCGTCAGCATCATGGAATGAATTATCCTTGCTAACTTTCTTGCTTAAGCGAAAGGATTGGGTGATATGAACCAGCCTCCCATACACCAGAAAAATAAAATGCCCTCTGATACCCCAAAAGCAGAACTTCCCAAGACCATAGTTCTACCCAGAGCAAAATTTTGAAGCCAGGAAGAAACTATATTGCTACATAATTCTGTATCCCTCTAAATTTTTATTCATGATTTCTCCTTGGGGGATCTTAAACTAAATCTATTAGTACCTGGCAAATATTATTCATCTGCCTTTCTCAGATTGTCTGAGTATGTTCTCCTTTTTATTTCCTTCAAGAATAGATGGGCCTACCTAGGACCCAACTGTACATATGTCTTACAGCTAAAGAAGAGAAAACATGAGTACTGTAAGTGACTCCAAAAGAATATAATACAAATAACATATTCCATTCCTCCCTCACAAAAAGGAAAGTATTACCAAAACTTAAGGTAGCAGTCAAGTTTAAGTGGGTCCAAATTTTTTCAGCAACTCTATATTTACACCCAGAGTTAAATTACATGTCTGGCGTTTTTCTATAATGGTGCTGTGTGTGTAACAAAATATTAATAATACTAAGAACACATTTCTTCATAGCCTTGATACAACATCCAAAAAATGAACTAATATTCTTTTTTTTTTTCTATTTCAAGTAGTTTACTTAGATACTAAGAAAGATTATGGGACTGAAAGTGGGGATGGGGGAGAAGGAGAAAATACATTTTACAAGTTATCAACCATGGAGTATAAACACTACATTGAAAAATAGCATTTCCTGATAAAGTTGGAATTTCTAATCACTGAGGAAATGACGTATTATTCACTAAATGGTGTTGAAATGAATTACCAATCATTAGGACAACAGCTTAGGGTAGTTCATATATTATACAGCACCAAAATAAATTTCATATGATTACAGATTTAAATATAACAAATAAAGCCATAAAATATTAACAGAAAGTAAAAGTGCTGATTTATGTAATCATGGGTGGAAAAGAACTTTATAAGGATTGTGCCCAAAGCAGAAACAAATAAAAAGAGATATTGTTAAATTTGATCATATAAAAAGCAGAACTTATGTATACCCAAGATCCACTGGGGAAAAAAATCTTAAGCAATACAGAAAATTCAGGAAAAATTGTTTCCAACATATGACAAGAATAGAATGGAGGTACTAAAATCCTCTCACAAACAAATTAGAAAAATGAAAACACCAGTAGGAAAAAAAAAACCCAGTGAAATGTAAAAGCACTTCACAAAAAGAGGAAAGCACTAGTTCATAAGCATATGAAAAAATGTACACAGCACTAGTAATCAAGGAAATGCACATTAAAGCAATGATGAGATGTTATATTTCATCCATCAAATTGCCAAAGATTTTTTTAAAGCTAAAATTCTAGAGGTTGGCAAGTATTCAGAAAAATAGTCCCTTTGAGGAATATAAATTGTTGAGCAATATGGATGAAAAGACCTAGAATTATTCTTATCCCTTTTCCCAAGGCTCCCACTCCTGGAAATTATACTAAAGTAGCAGGCATGAATGGCAATTTAATAATATACATCTAAGAATCACAGAGTAGATTGGCTCATTCACCTCCATTCCAACTCCTTGATAGCATATTTCTGTCAATAAATATAGATCCACACAATCAATTTTAATGGTGTCACAGTATTGCATTGAGTGAATGTATGATAATTTATGTATTCATTTCCATGCTGATAGACGTTGAGGATATTTCAAGATTTTGTTTTTGTTAAAACATATTTCAGAAAACATCCTACTAAATAAATCTTTGTGTGCATCTCTGATTAGTTTCTAGATATACAATTACTAAGTCAAAGTGGGCCCATTTAAAATTTCAATACACAGTTTTAAAAAGTTGTAATAATTTATTCCCACCAGTGATGTACAGGTGGCTTCAGAAAATGTTAACTACATTTTCCTAGCACTATCTTTTTTATAGGCAAAAATTAATATCTCATCATTTATTGGCAACTCCTTTTTTTTTACACAGTGGAACATGAATTTGCTCATTTTTCTATTCTTATTTTTCCTATTTGTTACTTTTCCCATTTAAAAAAAATTGCTATATTAAGAATATTAATTTTTCTCTACTATTATGTTACAAATAGTTTCTCCAAATATAGCTGTTTTTAAACTTTGTTTATTTTGATTTTTTCCAGTATAATGATTTTTAATTTCTATGTGGTTATGTCATCAAACTTTTCTTTTATGGTTCCTATACTTGGTGTCATTTCCAGAAAGTCCTTCCCACTCAGTACAAGTAAAAGAATTATTCACTATACATACTTTTAAAAAAATGTTTTATTATGAAAAATTTCAAACATAGATAAAAATGGAGAGATATAATATATGGCCCATCCCAGGGTCCACAATTATCAACATTTACAACTCTGGCTGAATTTATCCCTATTTTTATTTTATCAGTTTTTCTTTACTAAGGTATTGTAAAGCAAATTCCTAACATGTCAGCCTTTGATCACTCACTATGCATCTCTAAACATGATTTCCTTATAATCCACAATAACATTTTCTTCACATCTAATAAAATTAACAATTTTTGTTGTCATTTATCCCAACTGTAATCAATTTCTCAAGCTGACTAATTTAGTACCTAAACAAGTCCCACTCACTACTTTAAATTTATGTCGCTTAGATCACTTTTAATCTAAGAAAGTCCTGCTCTTTTTTTTTTCCCTTGCTATTGAATTGTGGCAGAAACCAGATCAATGATCCTAAAATAGATGTATCTGTCTACTTCCCACGGTGTCATTTAACTTATTCCTTTATCCCTATAATTCCTGTAAATAGAAGTTAGCTCTAAAGGTTTCATTAGAATTGAGTTTAGCTTTTATTTATTAATATTTATTCTGCAAGAACACTTTATAGGTGTTACTGTGGGCTCCATATAGTCTCACATCAGAGTCAAACAACATTTGATTGTCCCAGTGGATTGATTTAGTTTTCTTATGAACTAGAGCTATGTGGTTGCCCTGAATTCTCTTCTTTTAATTGAAATTTTTCAAATTAAGAATTTGGCACCTAGTTACTTCAAAGAGTGTCCAATAATTTTATTTTATTTTTCGTTTCTTGCATGATGAATTTAAGGCTTTGTATATTCAATGTGTCAGTCACTTACACTTTTATTTACTTATTTGTATTTTGATGCTCAAACTGTGCCATTTTGGGCCAATAGGAGCTCCTTCATATTGGCTCCTATGTCATTTGACATAAAATTAATGTTTTTAGAGTAAATTTGAATTCAAGAATGGTTTCACATTTATAGAAAAATTACCAAGTTAACACAGAGTTCCCATAAAACCTGCACCTATTTTCCCCTGTTACTAACTTCTTACGTTAGTATGGAACATTTATTATAATTAATTAGCCAATATTGATTATTATTAACCAAAGTGCATATTTTATTCATACTTTATTCATAATTCTTTAGTTTTTGCCTAATATTTTTTTCTGTTGCAGGGTTCCATCCAGAATACCATATTGTATCTAGTTGTCATGTCTCCTTAGGCTTCTCTCGGTGGTGACAGTTTCTCAAACATTCTTAGCAATTAATAATTTTTTGATATCTTTAGTCCATCTTATAAATTTCCTGCCCCAGACCTGCAATTAATCATGTCTGAAGGTACCTTGACTTCTTTAGTAAAGAACTGTGTTTAAAGACTACAAACTGAAGAGTAGGTGTGCTCCTTGCTATGGCTGTCATTGTCTCTAGGCTTTTTTGGTAAACACAGCAATGAAATATGTATTTTTGGAGAAAAGTGAATTCATATTGTTATTTCCAAAGCAAAGTTAACATTATACAATTTTTATTTAAATTATTTCACTTTACACTTTTATCTCTTTTCTCTTACAGTAAAAATTTTGGTTCCTAACATCATAGACATAATTACTCATTAGCATTATTTTACAATGTATACAAAGCAGTTTCAACATAATACCACTATTATTGGTATTAGTGATTATTATTATTAGTAGTATATTAATATATACTATTATTATTGATTAATTTGCCAGGAAAACCACTAAGGTTTCTTGGCAAAATTGTTTTCCCTCGGAATATATTCCACTAAACGTGGAATCAAAATACTTCATTCTAAACTCACCTGAAAGAATGCTTCTCTCTCTGCAATCTGATATAGACTTAAATATATGTATTTCCATTTGTTTGACATTTTATGGATTCCTTATTATTTTGTTAGGTTTATTTTATGATTATATAACATATGTATGTTTATAAGCCATTTACAAAATATGTATTTAAAATTATTTTAAAATATTTATATTTAAAATATATTTAAATATATGTGTATTAAAGAATATCAATATACCTATTTGTAGTTAAAATAAAAGATACTGTATAAAAAAATAAGGCCAAGCATGGTGGCTCATGCTCTAATCCCAACACTTTGAGAGACAGAGGTGGTCATTTGAGGCCAGGAGTTTGAGATCAATCTGGGCCACATAGAGACCCTGTCTCTTCAAAAACATAAAAAATAAATTAGCTGGGCATGGTGGTGTGTGCCTGTGGTCCCAGCTACTCAGGAAGCTGAGGTGGGAGGATTGCTTGAGCTGCAGTGAGCTGTGAGGTCGCCATTGCACTCTAGCCTGGGTGACAGAAGACTCCCTCTCTAAAAAAAATAAAAATAAAAATAAAAATATTCAGAATAGTCTCATTTTCTCCCTATTCTCTCAACTCTATTCCTTCCCTCCACCCATAGAAAACCATTTTAATTTTGTTTTGTTTATCAATCTAGTTTTCATTTGGCCAACATAAACATATGTATGTTTGTGTCTGTTTGCTCATATGTATTTGCATATATGGGGGGGGGAAATTGTCCCTTTCTAATTGCCAGCAAAAATATTGGTATGTTATTATTTTAAAACATGTATATATTGTAGGATATTATAAATATTCTACAATGGTAGGATATGGTAATGTAAAAAATGAAGAAATTTAGTGTAAAATGAAAGAGATAAAAGTATAAAATAAAGTAATGTCAGCCAAGTGGCAGAATAGGAAGCCCCAGACCCTTCTTCCTCCCATAGAAACACCAATTCAGCAACACATGGACCAATTTCTTCTAAGTGAAATCTAGAAAACAGTTAAAAAAGCCCCTGCACCTTAGGTGAGTACAAAACAACTGCATTAAAGCCAATAGAAAAATGTGTTGCACCCTCTCACCCTAGTCCTTCCCCCTGGCACAATGCTATGCAATTGAGAGCAATTCCACAGCTTCCAGCTTCTCCCTGGGAAGGGAAAGAGAAAATTAGACTGTACATCCAATATTCTGACTTTTAGGAGGAGCTGCACACAGGGCTGCCTTCTGTCTTGCCTGTCTTTCCTATCTTGGAAGGTTGATAGGACCCAGCATATTCTACACACCTGAGGGCCACTGAGAACAAAAGATACAGGTAGCTGGATGAATAATCGTACACCAACAAATTGAATAACCTAGAAGAAACAGACATATTGCTAGAAACATACAACCTACCAAGACTAAATCATGGAGAAATAGAAAATCTAATGGGCTTATAACTACTAAGGGGATTGAATCAATAATCAAAAAACCTTCAAACAAAAAAAATACCCAGGACCAGATGACTTCACTGGCAAATTCTACCAAACATTTAAAGAAAAATTAATGCCAATCCTTCTCAAACTCATCCAAAAAATTGAGGAGAAGGGAATACTTCCAAACTCATTTTATGAGGTCACATTACCATGATAGCCAGACCCTTTATAGGATAATGTAAGAAAAGAAAACACAAGGCTAATATCCATGATGAACATAGATGCAAAATCTCTCAAAAAATAATGGCAAACTGATTTCAATAGCACTTTAAAATATCATACACCATGACCAAGTGAGATTTATCTCTGGGAGGCAAGGAAGATTCAACCAACAAAACAATCAATGCAATATACCACATTAATAGGATGAAGAATAAAAATTACATGATCATTTCAATAGACTCAAAAAAAGCCATTTGACAGAATCAAAAACACTTTCTAGGAATAGAAGGGAATTATCTCAACATAATAAAGGTAATATATTAAAAAGCCCACCTCTAAGATCATACTCAATGGTAAAAAACTGAAAACTTTTCCTCCAAGATCAGGAACAGAGCAAAGATGTCCACTTTTATCCAACTCAGCACTAGAAGTCCCAGCCAGAGCAATTAAGCAAGAAAAAGGAAATAAAAGACATCCAAATCAGAAAGAAAGAATTAAAATAATCTCACAGATGACATGATCTTATATAGAAAAAACCCTAAATATTTCACACACAACAAAACTGTCAGAACTAATAAATGAATTCAATCAAGTTGTAGGATACAAAGTCAACATACAAAAATCAATTGCATGTCTTATACTAGCAATGAAAAAAATCTAAAAAAAAAATTCCACTTATAATAGCATCAAAAAGAAACTAATACTTAGGAATAAATTTAACCAAGGAGGCAAAAAACTGTACACTAAAAACTACAATACATTCCTCAAAGAAATGAAAGAAGCCACAAATAAATGGAAAAACATCCTTTGTTCATAGACTGGAAGATAATATTATTAAAATGTTCATAGTACCCAAAGTGATCTATAGATTCCATGAAATCTCCATCAAACTCTATTTTTTTACATAAATAGAAAAAACAATCCTATAATTCATATGGAGTCACAAAAGACCCAAAATAGCCAAAACAATCTTAAGAAAGAAGAACAAAACTGGAGGCCTCACATTTCCTGATTTTAAAATGTATTATAAGTCTACAGTAATCAAAACAGTATGTTACATAAAGACTAATGGAACAGAATATAGAACCCTGAACTAAACACACAAACACATATATAGTTAACTTATCTTTGAAAAGGGTGTCAAGAATAAATAATAGGGAAAGATATTCCATATGGTTGGAAATACCAACAAATGGTACTGGGAAAACTGAATAACTGTGTATAAAATAATGAATTTCAACTGTTATCTTATACCAAACACAAAAACCAACTCAAAAGGGACTAGAATTAAATGTAAGATCTGAAATTGTAAAACTCCTAGAAGAAAACATAGGAGAAAACCTTGATGACATTAGTCTTGGCAGTGATATATTGGATATGACACTGAAAGCACAGGCAACAAAAATGACAATAGTGGGACAGCATAAAACTAAAAAGTTTCTGCACAGCAAAGAAAACAATCAACAGAGTAAAAATGTAACCCTTCGAATGGGAGAAAATATTTTCAAACCATATATCTGATAAAGGGTTAATATTCAAAATGTATAAGGAACTTACATAACTCAATAGCAAAAAAATAACACAATAAAAATGGGCAAGGGACTTGATTAGACATTTCTCCAAAGTATACATAAAAATGTCCCACAGGTATATGAAAAGATGCTCAATGTCATGAATCACCAGGGAAATGCAAATTAAAACTGCAACTGCAAAAAGTTTTCATCTCACACCTCACACCTAATAGGATGGCCATTTTTAAAAAGATTTTAAAAATAGCAAATAACTCCTGTATCTGCTATGGAAAACAGTATGGGAGGCTCCTCAAAAAATTAAATATAATCCAGCAATTAAATTAAATATGACCCAGCAATTCCACTTCTGGATATTTATCCAAAACAACTGAAATCATGATTTTGAAGAGATATTTGCACTCATATGTTCATTTTGCAACATTATTCACAAGAGTCAAAGGTAGAAACAACCTAAATATCCATTGATGAATAGATAAAGAAAATATGGTATAGACTAACAATAGAATATTATTCATCCAAAAAAAAAGGGAAATTCTATCATACGCTACAACTTGGATAAACCTTAGTGTAATGTAGGACATTACAATAAGTGAAATAAGATGATCACAGAAGGACAAATACCACATGATGAGATATCTAATGTAATCAAACTCATTGAAGCTGAAGGTGGCATGGTGGTTACCCGGGGCGGGAAGAAGGGGAAAGGGGTAAGCTGCTGTCCAATGAATATAAATTTTTAGTCACGCAAGTCAAAACAGTTTGAGAGATCTGCTCTACAATATTGGGCTTATAGTAAACAATACTGTACTGTTCACTTAAAAAATCTGTTAAGAGGGTAGATCTCATGTGTTTTTTACTATAAAAAAGTACAAAATAAAGCACAAATTTTTAACGTTAAATTTGCATTTTAAATATCAGTATGAATTCATGATAGTTTATATTTCCTTCCTCTGTTTCATTAAAAATATCTGAAATCAATGAAAATTCCCTGTTCTGCTTCTCGTTTTTTTCACTTAACTATATATACACGAGATCATTCTATGTTAGCCTATAGAAATTTTGCTGAGCTATAGTTTACATACCATAAGCTTTACAAGTATACAATTCAGTGACTTCGTAAATGTATTAAGTTGTGCAACCTTGATTCAATTTTAGGATATTTTCATCACTTAATGAGATCCCTCTATCCTTTTCACAGTCCATTTTGCTATCGCTAGCCCCACATAACCGCTAATCTATTTTCTGTCTCTACGGATTTGACTTTTACATCCGCATAGTATTCAACTGTACAGATTAACAACAACTTATTCAATCAGTCCCCTCTTGATAGATATCAGTTTCTTGTATTTTGCTATTACAGATAATGCCATGGTTAATAACCTAAAATCATTTCATTTCATACGTATAAATCATTTCCTATTTTTACTATATTATGCCTATATGTACATTGAGGTCAATTCCTAAAAGTGAAATTGTGGAGTCAAGGATAAATGTATATTTAATTTTGCTACTTATTGCTAAATTCCTCTCCATAGAAGTTATTTCATTTTGCATTCTCAATAGCATTGTATAACTATCTGTTCCTTCAGAGTCTTATCAACAGAAAAGGTATTGAACATTGAATTTTGTAAATCAGTAATGCAAAAAGTATATCTTGGAAAATTTTAATTTGTAGTGCTCTTATATTAAGTATATTTGAGCAAATTCATTGTGTGTTTAAGAGCTATTTTCATGTCTTCTACGAAAGATATTTTGATACCTTTTGCTTATTTTGCTATAAGATTTTTGGTCTTTTTTTCTGTTTTAGGAAACTTTCTCATATTTAGATGCCTTTTTTATATAAATTGTAAACATTTATTTCCCTTTGGCTAATTTTCTTTGATTTTTTTTTTTGCCATGCAAAGGATTTTTAACATTTCATATAATCGAATATTTTAATATTTTCTTGATTACTTCTGAATTTTGAGTCATAGTTGGGTTTTCTTCCTGTTTCCAGATTATGAAGTTATTTGTCCATGTTTTATTCCTGTACTTTAATACCATCACAATATCTAATGTTAGTGGGACTTAATGCCTCATTTAGAGAGAAATTATCTTTCATGCTAAGACATATATGTTTTGTCTGAAAAGAACCTACTGATTCTTATTTTATTGAATTTTTAAAAATGAAAAATTGTTCTATCCCTAGTTTAGAACTGTTGAAGCAGAAAAATTAAATAAATAAATAGTGAGGAATGCATCTTTAATTTTGTCTAATGTCTTTTCTGTATCATGGATATGGTTATGTTAGTAATCTTTGCATTTCTTCAATGAACTACACTCGGACATTATGTGGTGCTTTTTAATGTGCTGATGGATTTCAATTGCTACTATATTTAGAATTTTTAATCAATACTATGAGTGTGATTTGTGTATTGGTTTTTTTTGTACAATCACCAGCAGAGTTTGATATGAATATAATTTTTACATCATAAAAATCTAAAAGTTTCCCTTGTTTTTCTTTCTGGAGCACTTTAAAGAAAAATGGGGTATAAATGTTAAGCCGTTTGGCAGAATTACCTACGAACTATCTCTCCGTCCTTTTTGTCTTCTGGGGGAGGGATATGCTCAATATTTTCTCTATTTTCTCTACTTTTTCTACAGTAACTGATCTGTTTAGATTTTCTGTATTTACGAGGGTCAGTTTTGGTTATTATATGTTCCTAAATAGCTTTTTCATTTAGCTGAAGTATTCAATATTATTTATTTGCATGTAGTTGTGCAATAGTGATTTAAAAAAAATGTCTCTGTTTCCTTGGACAGGTTTCCCTTTATTGTTATTCTTATTTCAGTGGTGCCTCTCGTTTATTAAATTTGGCTGGCTAGGTTTGATTTTGCGGGAAAAAAAAGGGAGGACAAAGGGAGAAGGGGACGCGGGTGCGGCAGGCCCATGAGGAGGTCAGCTACTCCTCCCCGTGGAGCCAGGTCCCTAAGATAGGTGTCACCACAAAGGATAAGAAAATTGATAGTAAGTAGAGAGAAATAAAAGAATATACAGAGACTAAGGTATAGTTTATAGTTTTATATAAAGAGATCAGAATAATCACAGCGGGGGACTCAGGCGACTAGATCATTGTCTCCGTGCATGATCTAGCAACATGGTTAGATTCACATAGGTTTTTATAATCACAGGTCTCAATTAC
>CAUYRT010032259.1:0-108967 GCA_963574885.1 Lepilemur ruficaudatus | reverse complement strand
CGCCCTGCCCGGCCGCGCCGGGTTGCGGGTCTGCTCAGTGGGCGCGGATGCGGGGCCGGGTGGCCGAGCCGAGCCGGAGCATGCGGGGCGCGGCGTGCGCGGCCTGGGAGCGCGCCGGGCAGCTGTGGCCGCGGCCTCCAGGCCCGGGCCCGGGCCCGTCTCCGCCGCTGCGGCTGCTGCTGCTGCTGGCCGTGCTGCTGGGCGGCGCGGGCGCGCAGTACTCCAGCGACCTGTGCAGCTGGAAGGGGAGGTGAGTCCGCGCGGCGCGACCCGGCCCGGACCCTGTCCCTTGGTCCGCTGCGCTCCCGTCCCTGCCCTCCCTTCTCCCGGGCCGGCGGGGTGTGCGGGGGCGCGACCGGGGGCCGGCTCTCCAGGCCAAGTCCGGTGCCACCATCCGCCGCCCCCGGTTCTAAAACAAAAGACCCCGCGGCGTCCCGGTCCCCTGGCCCAGAGGACGGCCCGGGGGAGGTGCGCCTGCAGCCCGGCAGGGTCGGTCTCGGTCCCGCCACCCAGGAGCCCCGCGCGGGCCGCGCCGGTCTCTACTTGGCCCCGAGCCGGGCGGTCGCCGTTCCCGCGACCCCACTGCAGGGGCGGGAGAGGGTCGGCCCTGGGGCCCTTCCAGGCTCCTGCCGGGGGCAGTTGCGCGTCCTGAAGCCGCCCCGGGCCGGAGGAGCCGCGTCTGCGCCCGGGTCACAGCGGGAGGGACCGGCGGCTTGGGCGGGTGGAGGGGTCCTGGCTGCCGCAGGGCTGTGCGCCTCCGTGCGGGGGCGAGCCGCGGGCCGACACCTGTGCGCTGGGCCGGTGCAGAGCCCGGCGAGCCCCTGCCCGGTGAAGGTCAGGCCGCCCTTGGCAGCCGCGCGCGCTGGGCTCGTCGACCCCCCTCCACCCCGCGGTGGCAGCCGAGGACTTTTTTTTAACTGAAGTGTGGCTGCAGAAAGCAGCGCGAGTCCCGGGTGTGCGCGGGCGGAGGCCGGGGGCCGCCGATGCTCGGACGCGAAACCGAGGGCGCGGTGGGCGCCGCGGCCGCAGCCCGCCCGTGCTCGCCGGCTTTGTGCCTTGGAAGTGGCCGGTTCAGGAGTTCACAGGGTGCGCCGGACCGGGGCGCGCGCGTCTCCCGGAAAACGCCGCAGGTTGGGCTGCCCCTGCACCTGGGGTCCGGCGCCCTCCCGAGCCCCTCCGCCCGGACTGACGGGAAGACTCCAGCGGGCAGACAGCTCATGGGGGTGTCACCGGGTTATTTTGAGTGAAGCGGGTTTTCCGAGAAGGCTGGGGTTGAGCCGGTGGGCTGGGCTCCTCTTGGACACTCCGAGGAGGCCAGCTCCTGTCCCGCAGGGACGTGAGTGGGAAGATTCGCCCCTGGCTCCCAAGAGCGGCGAGCGGTGCGGGCCTTAGGGGCGCTTTCTGCCCCTCCCCAGCTGAAACCCTCCTGGGCGGCGGCGGCAGGGACACGGGGCCCAGCGGCGCGAGGGCGGATGGAGCCCTGGGGGAGGGCTGTCTCGGGAATGCTGGCGCCAGCACGAGCTGGCTGCGAGCCCCCGAAGCTGACAGCTCTCTGGGGCTGCCCTTTCCCCTGAGATAGTGATTAAGCTGCTGGCACGCAGCCTCTGCCCGCTGAATCAGTACACCCCGAAACCGAGGCCTTGGGGTGTTCTGCCTTGGCAGGTCAAACCAGAAATGAAGTCGCTGCCACGCCAGTCTGAGTTTCCAGAATGGGGGCTCACGTCCTCTTCAGGTCCTCAGGGGACTGTACCTGGAGGAAGGGGTCTCCTTCCCGGGAGTCCCCACGAGGAAGGGGACGCCTTCCTAGGGGCCTCGGATGAGGGGTGGTTGGGAGGCCCACCCGCCCCGCCTAGCAGGTGTTTGCAGTGGGGAGGAGTGCCCTCGCCCTCCAGGCTTTCCTGCCCGGCCCCTGCTCCCCCCTCATTGCCAGCATCCTCCTGGTCTCAGACTCCCTGGAGGGTTTCTCCCTGAGGCAGAGCCTGGCGAGGGCAGCTGCAGGGACCCTCCATCTGATGCGTAGGTAGGGTGTGATTCTCTCGCCTGTAATCAGGCTCGCACTCACCACTGCCCTCACAGAGCAGCTGACGGCACTTGCCCTGCAACTGGGAGTGAGCCTGCTTGCTACTCCCCGGTGTTTATGACTTTTTACGAGCTGTTCTGAAGATGCAGGGTGGAGCCAGCCCCTAATCGCTGTGTGGATTCTGACCCCTGATAGCAAGGGAGCTGCGTTTTATGACACTGGCCACTCAGTGACAGGCCGATGTTTCTAGGTGTTTCCAAGCAATTAAGCAGGAGCTTTTGAAATCTCTCTCTGGGTGGAAGAGGCAGGACCTATGCCTCGGTCTTTGGGTCTTTATTAGCCGGTGGCCATAAAGGTGGACCCTGGACTTTCCCACTGCTATCAGCAAGTGTCTCAGGTGCAGTCACACCTGGGTTGCCTTTCCTGCAAGGTGGGGAAATGAAAGGTGATGTGTCAGCAGAGCCTTCCTGACTTCAGTGAAGAGGCCACCGTTGTGTTCTGGTGACTGGGGGTGTGGTGTGTGGGCTGGCGCCACAGTGGCCCCTGGGGGCTCCCCCTCTTTTCCATAAAGGTGCCCCACAAGCGTGGCCACCTGGGAGGTAACCCTTGCTGGCATTTACAAAGATGCACTAATTCAGTGTAATCTAAGATCAAATCGGTCTCGTCAGTTTCCTAAAGTTGAACAGAACCGCGTTCTGTCTGCGTCCTTTCGTCGCTGCCGTGGAACACAGTTCTGTTGTTTCCGCTCAGTACGTCACCCGCATCTTACGTGAAAACCATAAAGTACCTCATCCAGGATCGTGAGAGATGTGTTGCATTGTTGTAATTCCAGCGATTTTGCACAAATGGACATTTTTCCAGGTTTGCTGTGGTACTGGGTATCTGGAGGGGAGAGATTTGGGGAGATGGGTTCTTTGGTAGGAGCCAGTGCCGCCGTACGGACGGCAAGCCTTTGACTTCACTGGCAGGCTTGCCGGGCCCAGGCTGGCGGTTTACTTTCCCGGATGGTGGCGTGTCTAAATAGGGGTCACGAGCTCCTGGCTTGAATGTGGGGGTGCCGTGTCTTACGCCTCGTTCCTGTTAGTCTTGGTGTCTTAGGGGGATGTAAAAGGAGAGGGGATGGATGTAAGAGAGGCCCTGAGGTGGGCGTAGACCCTTCGTAGTGGGCAGTTAGGACAGTAGGTGAAGGGCCAGGGAGCAGGGTACCTTGTATCTTCCGTGCCACCTTCCTTTTATTCCTAGTCCTCTTTTTGTGGAGTGTCTTTTAATGAATTGCAGCCACAAGATGCATGCGGTTACGTGTGTCAGCCGGGAGGCAGCCCCCCACCCCTGGCAGACGTAGGTTGGCTGCTTGTCCCCAAGGGGGTTCCCTTTGCCTCTGCCTGAGTTGTGGGTGGAGCCGCTTCCCCCCTCCCTTGGGTGAAGGCAGTGTAGTCAGAGGTGACCAGAGCCTCCAGTGTGGGTTCTCCACACCCTCGACCCTCAGGACCCCCAGGGGGGAAGTGAAGCCTCAGGCAGGATGGTTTATGTGGGGGAGAGCTGAGACTGGGTTCCTGGGCAGGAGGCAAGTGTTCAACTGCCTCTTGATGATGGTGATAGGAGGGGGAGGGGACATGATGATGGTTTGTTTTGGCTGCATAAGAGAAGAGCTGGTTGTAGCTGTGTGTGTCAGCCAGTCACCATTTAGTCTAATTTTCACATGCAACTGTGATCACGAGCTGATTGTAGCTGTGTGTCAGCCACTCACCATTTAGTCTGATTTTCACACAGCACTGTGATCATGCCTGCCCCTACGTACGTGCGTGTCAGATGAGATGTGTGAGTTTTACTGGCTTAGATTGTAAGTCTGTTCTGTGACCCTGGTAGCTGGCTGTGGCTGGGCCGGCTGCCCTGACCTGGAGGCTGTGGGTGTCGGAGACTGGGCAGGGAGGGATTCACCCTCGACACCTCCCTCTGATGTGGTCCACAGGGTGACTGCAGCCCCTGCCTGCAGCTGCACTGTGTGAAAAGTGAGGTTTGGGGGCCCCGAGTGTGAGTCACCCCGCAGTAAATGCAAACCATATGTTACGCCTTTTCTCCTCTGCAGAAAGGGTTTCTGGTAACTCGCTCAGGCCGGGGGGCTCTGGATACAGCATTGTTTATTTCACATAAAAATCCCAAGAATGTGGGTGAACCTGCCTGGGATCTGATTAGAACCAAATTCCATGTAATCAAACACTTTGGTGAAGTCACTGGTTTGGTTCCAGGCCCTGGGTTGTGACGTCTGTTAGCGCCGCGCTGACATTTACGTTACGGTTTCAGGTTGGAGAAACTTTAATGCTTTTGACAGTTTCAATTTCTTGAAAACGTAACTCGCTACTCAGGACCTGCCTCCCTGAGAGGGTAGCACACTTCATTTTTCCCTACTTAGCACTTACTGGGAGTAAAATTAGCTTGTCACTTACACATTTGCCACTCCCGTCAGCGGAAGGCGTTTGCCTCGCTTTCAGAGTGGATCTCGCGTCGATGGTGTTTGGGTTTATTATAAAAATACAATGGGCAGAGCAGGGTCTTCAGGCTCAGAAATGAATGAAAGCAGCCGTGTCCTTACCTGGAGGAGAAGGAAACGCCTGTGCCTTGTGGTGAGGTTGTGAGAGGCAAACCCAACAGCGCCCCACCTGCTCATGGTCCCCGGTGGCCTGGAAGCTGCTCTCCGGAGCGTGGCCTTGTCCCCATGTGCACGTCCCAGCCGCGCCGTGGGACTCCACTCTGGAACCTGGGCCGGAGCCGAGGTCCTGCTGCTGTTTCCTTCGTCCTCCCTTCCCTGACCTGCAATGGGTCCACCCCCTGATTCGGGGACGCCTGCGCCATGGCGCGAGGCCGCTGCACCCATCCGAGCTGTGTCCGCTGGGCCCACGCTGCAGGGTGGAGGTGGCATGTGCCGGCCATGTGGGTGGGGCCGTGCTGTCACCACGAGCGTGGTCTGATGCACCGCCCTGGGCAGGGGTGAGCGGGGTGCGGGAGCCTCGCTGGGCATTGGGCTGGCTGACGGCTCCTCTCTCTCCCGCAGCGGGCTGACGCACGAGGCACACAGGAAGGAGGTGGAGCAGGTGTACCTGCGCTGCGCGGCGGGCGCCGTGGAGTGGCTGTACCCGACGGGCGCTCTCATCGTCAACCTGCGGCCCAACACCTTCTCGCCCACCCGCACCCTGGCCGTGTGCATCAAGCCCTTCAGGGACTCTGCGGGGGCCAACATTTATCTGGAGAAAACTGGGGAGCTGAGGCTGCTGGTGCCGGACGGGGACGGCCGGCGCGGCCAGGTGCGGTGCTTTGGCCTGGAGCAGGGCGGCCTGTTCGTGGAGGCCACGCCCCAGCAGGACATCGGCCGGAGGACCACGGGCTTCCAGTACGAGCTGACGAGGAGGCACCGGGCACCGGACCTGCAGGCGCCGTCCGGTGAGTGGCCTGCCAGGGTGGAGCGCAAGTCGCCTGTCGAGGGCTGGCCAGGCCCGCGGCTCGGGTTTTCCCATCGGCACAGTCAGGGCTCTGCCGGCTGCATCTGACTTTCTCCTGCCCCTGCCTCCACTCGGCCTCCGTGGAAACGGCCCATGTCTGTGTGTCCGGCATGGCGGCTTTGCCCGGAGAGCCCAGCACGTGGCCCGCGTGGGGAGTGCTGGCTGCGGAAGCTGACTCCCCGCGATGTGCAGCTTTCCCACCAAAACCACCTTTAAGAAGACGGGTCCCGTAGGTGCGCGAGTCCCCTCAGCGCCTGGGTGTTTTGGGTTTGGCGGAGCGGGGCTCCCCGCAGGAAGCACGTGCACGGCAGGTGCACAGGTGACCCCCGGCATGGCTGGTGGTCAGAGCCGGACAGCCGCCACGGCGGGTCTGGGCCCTGAACACGCCCTGTGCTCATGAACTAGTCACGCATGTGGGACTGGTGCTTGACTGTCCGCGAAGTGGGTCGGCTCAGCCCAGAAACAACCAATGGGCTTCAGGTGGAGGCTGAGGCTGATGCACAGCCTGGAGTGGCGAGGGGTCCTCTTTGGACGGTGGCTGTGAGGATCTGGGGACCTGGGAGGTTCTGGGGGGCGAGAGGCCTCGTGGGCTGGGTGAGGCCTTTGCCAGGATGGGCTGCCCGAGACTGAAAGCTTGGTTCCAGGTTCTTTTCTTTCTCTTCTTTTGAGATAAGCAGCTTCCCTGCTTGGCAGGCAGGTCGGGGGCTACCTCCTGGCTTCTGTGGACACCTGCGCTTGGGGAGGGGATCTTCCTAGAACTTGGGGCCTGGGCCACCCTTCGTGGAGGGCTTTGTTCTTCTCCAGAAAGCCCCACATGGCCTCAGGACCTTTGGGAGGGACAAAGCAGGTCCATCTCTTGAGCGGTGTCCTTTCTGTGGGGGACCCCAGGCCAGGCGCAGGCTCACACCACTGCGGGTGGGTATGGACGTGTCGGGCGGGGCTTCGTGGCCTCGCCCACTCCGTAGGCAGCAAGGTCAGCCCCCAGGGCCCTGCCCCGCCTGCTTCTGTGGGGACTTGGGAAGGTGCAGCCTGGACCATCCTGTCCATGGCCCTGGGAGGGTCCAGGGTCCGTGTAGACGGTCGTGCCGGCAAGTGGTTCTCACGCCTGAGGGGGAGTCCCTGGCACCAGGGTTGAGGCTGGGGGCTGCGCCACATCCCATGGGACACCCCAGCCCAGAGACCACCCATCCCGAAATGTCAGCAGCGCCCAGGTGGGGAGACCCAGGTGGAGAGACGCCTTGGGGTGGGCCATCCCCAAGAACCGCACGGTCTCCACGTTTCAGGGACTGAAAGAGTTGAGGCCCCAGGGAAAGCCGGAGCTGCTGGGACCGAGCTGTGCAGACCTTTTCCTCCTGAGTATGAATCCACACTCCTTGTTCTGTTCTTGGCCCAGATCCGTTTTCAGCCTCTCTCAAACCTCCGAGCTGTATGGGTCTGTTCGAGAGCCTCAGCATGGGTGGCCTGCAGGCCGTGGCTCAGGACGGCGGAGCTGGAGGCCGACGTCCACTCGGCCGCACCACGGCTGGTCACGTGCTAAATAAGACCCTAGCCGGGTGGCATCTATCTTGTCACCAGCGGTTACGGTGGGTGGCAGACCCAGGGGAGGAGATGTCAACGTTGCTCTGGGGCCCTGGAGATAAACTCTCAACAAACATACAGTCTGGAAAAATCCGAACACCAGGTTGGGTCTCTCTGACTGTTGAAGCCACTGACCGAGGTGGGAGGTGCCGGGCCAGCGCCGGAGCTGGTGGACTTTCCTCCGTGACTAGAGTGGGGCTGGCCCTGAAGACGCTGCTCGGGCGTCCTCCCGGGGGCCGCGGGCCTGATCCCTCGCTCACGGCTGTGCACCCCTGCACGTCCCGTCTGTCCCTGACAGATTTCCGGTGGAAAATCGACGTGTTGGTCGTAGGTCCTGATGCAGCTTTAGCGCTCAGCCCGGGGAACAGAGACTGCATTTCTTTCTCACCTTTGGGGGCCGGGTCTGTGCCTGCCGGGCCCTCGTGTCCAGGTTCTCAGGCCCCAAGCTGGGAAGCAGGACAGGCACGCAGGGCTGGCGGCTGAGCTGCCCCGGGCTTCTGTGGGGTCGCGGGAGACGGTGGCCCTGGGTGGGGAGTGACTGGAGCCACAGCGGGTGCATTGGGTCATGGTCCTGCGCTCGACACACCTCCCGGGACCACGGGGTCCCACAGACGCCGTCCCCATCGGGGTCAGGCTGGCTCGGGGCCTGGGCCTTTGCTGTGTCTTGTGGACAGATGCTCACAGCATGCACACCTGGCTCGAGGGTATCTGTTTGAATTGAGCCTGCGGTGCCTTCCAGGTGTGGGGCTCTCGTTGGCAGCACAGAAGCTCAGGGTCCCAGACCTTGAGCTGCACCAGGGGCTCCAGGACCCAATGCTTGCGTCCCCACCAGACACGGCACAGGAGCTGGACCCTGCCTGGGGCTGGGCACCGCCAGGGCCCTTCCGGAGGCTGCCCCATCCTGGGGGGTGGAGAAGCAGGAGGCTGGGGAGGCACCTCCTGCATTTCGCCAGGGAACGGGGCCCCTAAGCCTTTAACGCCCAAGGAATGGGCATGTAATGTGGAATGTCAGCGCCGGCCATCTGGCGGCTGCGATGTCGTCCCCTGGGCCGGGCCACTCCTGAGCTCTCTGCGGCCAGTGCCCAGGTGTCCCCGATCTCCCGTTCTGGCCTTCACTGCAGCTGCGGGAGACAGACGGGAGCTGAGTCCAGGTGGCGTTGCCAGGCTGTGTACATGGCTCTGGCCAGGCGGGGGGTGTCCCACCTGCAGGAGTGGAGGGACTCGCCCCTGAATCAAAACTTACAGTTGTGCTGACATAAGGGAGCTGAGGCTCCGTGGCCAGGATCCGGGCAAGGGTGATGTGGGAGCCGCGCTCTCCGCCCCGCCGGGGGATACCTGCTGGAGTGTCTGTAATGGCTTGTTGGCGGATCCCTTTCCGCTGCATAATCGGCTTCCTCGAATAAACCGAGACTCCCCAACAGCCCAGAAGGGACCAGAGCAGAGGGGCCAGGCAGCTCCTTTAGGGGCACAGACTGTGGGTCAGGTGAGGGTTGACCCGTTCCCAGGGGAGTCGGGATTTGGCCACCACTGGCAGGACCTGCCACCGCTGTGGGTTTTGCCGGGGCATGCCTCCCTCGCACCGCGGAGCTCCAGCGGGACGCAAGGGCGGCAAGGGGACAGGTGCAGGAACTCGTCAATCCAGCTTCTGGCTGTGTCCAGACATGTGCTGAGGACGAGGTGCACTCTCCACCCCCAATCTTTTGGGGACACCTGGGCCAGGCACATGCGGGGAACGGGCACCACCAGGGCCCCATTGCCCAGTGAGTTGGGGGCCTTGGGCATGGCCAGGAAGCCAGGGGGGTCTCTGCCGGTTGTAGAGAACAGACACACCTGCTTCCCCAGTTCACCTGGGCAGGCAGACGGTCCCAGGATTTCTGTCTCTTCTTTGACTTCTCCTGGGGCCGTGGAACAGGTGCTCACCTATCAGCCACTGCTGGGCTGGGGGCTCAGGCTCTAGGTAGGGCCCACGGCGAGCTGGCGTCCAGGGTGGGCAATGGCAATTTAGACGCGCAGCAAGAGAGGAGGGGACAGGCAGAGGACACAGCTCTGGCACAGGTGACCAGCACACAGAAGTTACTTGGCCAGTTCTCAGGGACACCTGGGTCCTGTGGTGTCTGAAGCTGCAGCCCTGTCACCAGCAGAGCTCCTGGGGTGCAGAGTGTGGGGGGCCCTGATGGGCATGTGGGATGGGTAGAAAAGTGTAGAAAAGCAGGAAGGAAAGCTCATTGTTTCCCGGGAGCAGGAAGAGACGGGGGCCGGTTTTCTGTCCAGGTGTGCCATCACGCTGCCATCCTCTGATTCCCTACATCCAGCTTCTCGGGCCACTGAAGTTACCCTGTAATCTTCTGCATCTCCCCGTCCTTGGCTGGAGCAGGGAGCCCAGCAGGGAGAGGTGGTGAGGCCAGTGCCCCAGGGCCGTCCTGCCACCTGGGCAGCCCCTCGGGCCACTCTAGTGGGACACTGTCCACCTGCTGCAGCTGCGTTGGAGACCCTGCGGTGGTTGTCATTCAAGGTTTCCTCTTTGGAACTTGTGCGTCCACCCTGGTTGTCCTCCTCGGACAGTCCTGCCGGCCGGGCGTCCGTGCCTCTGCAGACCTCTTTCCGCCCCAACTCATCCTCCTTGCACTCAGCGGCGCAGCCCTGCCGCCCACACCTGCCGGCCACGCCCAGGTCCCATGGCGGCCCGGCTGGCCCCTCGGACCCTGCTTGCTTTCTTCTTCATTCGCTTCATCTCATGCACATTCCTGAGGGATCTTCCTGCAATGCCCACGCCCTAGCCCTCCCTCCTCCAAGGAGGACGGACAGAATTCCAGCCTTTGCCGACCCTCCCCGCCCCCCCCCCGGAAGTGAGATGTGATGTGTCCGTGACCAGCACATTCCACAGCCTTTATGAGCCCGACTCCGATTAATAATTGTTTCCAGACCGTGCCCTGGGAGTGTGCACTGCATTCTCCACGGAGGTGAGCGGCGCTTAGCAAGGCTCAGCACCAGAACGGGGACGTCTCCAGGGTGCTGCCTTTAGCTCAGCTGTCGATGGCGTTGGCTCATGGGTGCGCTGGCGGGCGGACCTCAGGCTGCCCCCTGCCCCTCCCGGGCCCGTCCCCCTGCAATCCGTGGGCCGAGCCGGACTGGTGCCCAGGGCCAACGGGGGAGCATCTCCCTCCCTTCTCCTCCTCCACCGCCTGAGATCCCCAGGGCCAGTGACTCAGAGTGCAGGAAACGCCAGGGCTTGGCGACGCTCGCACGCCCAGGCCTGGCATGTGTGTGTGTGTCAGGGCCTTTTGGGTCCTCCATCCCCGAGGTAGGACACCAGGCGCAAGGCTGTTTGCCGTGCTCAGGGCTCAGCCCCCACCTTCTGCTCTTCCAGCCCCGGCTCCTGTGTCTGCTCGGCCTGAAGGTGCTGCCTGGTGTGGGACCCCCGCTACGGACTGTGGTCCCCGTGGCCTTCAGTCTCCCACCCACCTCTCCCAGAGGGACCCCAGGCTCAGGACCTCAGGCCCTGTGGGCCCCAGGCAGGTGCTGGCCAGGGTGGAGGGTCTCATCTGAGTCTCACGTGCTCTGAATTAAAAATGCCCCTGAAATTCGAGTCCCCCCCAGATGCCGCAGTGCGGCCAGCCTGTCTGTGCTGCCAGCCACACAGGTGACCCAAGTGCCGCAGATGGGCCCAACCCCGGGGCTCTGCAGCAGAGCCCCCTGGGCCACAGGGCAGCTGCAGCGTCTGGGGCCAGGTGGCCCCCCCATGGTGGGGGCTGCAGCACGAGCTCCTGCAGTGTGGAGGAGGTGGGGGCTCCTGGGACCCAGCTTGGGTGGGGTCTGGGGGGTCCAGGCATGTCTCAGGCCTTTTCAGGGGTGCTGGGTCAGCAGGAGGCTCCATGTCTGGCATCCTCTGATGGGCTGGACGGGTTTGGAGGCACCAGCAGGTTGTTCTTGTTTTGCGGCTTCTTCTTTTGCTTAATAGTCACAAACGCGGCAGGTGGTGGGTGGGCCGGTGAGTCAGGCACTGCGGGGCGGGGAGGTGCACCCACCCCTGCCCGATGGGGAGCGCCGGCCTCACCCCGGGGCAAGACCAAGCAGCCAGACAGGTCAACCCCAGGGTCCATGGAGACCCTGCGCTGGCCCAGGCTGCTGCAGGCTCCCTCCGAGGCCTTGTCTGACCTCTGCCGACCCCTCGCGCAGGCCCCGGAGACCCCGGAAGGCCACTCTAAGCTCTGCTCGCCCAGAGACGCTCGGCCCATTTGCTGTGGCCGAGGCAATGGACACATGTGTTGTCCTGTCCCCGCCGGCGCCCAGCTAGGGTCTGTGCAGGCACTGGGCAGGTGACACTCACCCAGCTCAGGGCGGGGGTGAGGCCAGCTGTGGGACATCAGCTCCTTCCAGGGCTGGGGAGCCCCAGCGCAAAGCCGTCTTGGCCAGGATGTCCCGGAGCCTTTAGGACGTGGATGGCCGAGGGGAAGGCTGCCTCGCTGAGGTCTCACACCTGGGTGAGAAAAATTGGGGCCAAAACCCAGACACTCAGCTTAAGCAAGGTGGAGATCTGGAACGTGCAGTCAGAGCAGATGGTAGAATCGTGTTTCCCAGACCCACTCCCGAGCCCGGGCAGCGTGATGCGGAGGTGCTGTCGTGGGCGGTGTGCCCATCTGTGCAGTCAGGCGAGGGGCGGGCCGAGGGCCCGTGGAGGTGTTCACCGTGCAGGTCTGCGTGGCAGGGGGCTGTTCCGAGAAGACTCGGCACCTTCCGGCTTTGTGGGAGCCGGCCCCCCTCGGGCTGCAGGGGCTGCAGAGGAGGTTCTGTGACCAGGGCTCAGTTGAAGGGTGCATGGGGTGGGCACCCTGTTCCATGGCTGGTAGCATCCGGGGAGGGGGCCCTGACCTGGGCTGCGGCTCCCACTGGACGAGGGTCCTCCCCTGTGGCTGGCAGGCACGTCCCTCCCCTGCTGACAGTCCCCCGGCGGGATCTGAGCACCTGGTCCCTGCGGGATGCGACCTTCCTTCTGGGTTGCGGCTGCAGGTGCACTCTGGGGCGGTGGCAGCTGAAGCTGCAGGAGGCGTCTGCTTTCTGGTGAGGGAGGGTGGTCCTGGGTGCAGACGCGGGGGTGAGGGTGGCTCTCGTCCGGGTGGTGCAGGGGACACGGTTTCAGTTCAGCCTGGGGTGGCTTGCGCTTGTGACAGCACATGAAAGCAAGGACTGAAGGAGACCTGGGGTGGTCACGCCCACAGCTCTCAGACTTGGCCGCGCACGAGGAGATCGTGCTGGGCTGGCGCAACTGCACTGCTGGGCAGGTGCCATGGCGGGATGCCCCTGTCACCAAGGCCTCGGGACGTGGTGGGGCCTGGGCGCCTTGCTCGGGATGAGCGCTCATCACAGCCACACGCAGGCACTTCCGGTCCAGGTGGGGCTGAGGATCTGGGGCTGCCCGCCAGCGTGGCCGAGTCACATTTCCTGTCTCCTGCTCTGCCAGGCACCCCGGCCTACCCTGGACGTGGTCTTGGCCATGGAGGCACCACGGTGTGGCCATACTGGCCGACTGTGCCCTGTCTGGTCTGGTGGGCGGCACCAGGCCCGGCCGTCTCCAGCTGACCCCGTTTCTCTCTCCCCAGCGCCGTGCCGGCCCTGCAGTGACACCGAGGTCCTCCTCGCCGTCTGCACCAGCGACTTTGGTGAGTGTCGGCCTCACAGCTTCCTTCCCCCGTGGAGCCCGTGTGGGCCTAGGAGCCCCTCCTCAGGGCCCCGGAGAGCCCTCTGGTGCTGGCGTGAAGCCCCTGGGTCCTCTGGAGAAGCCGGGGCTTGGTCCTCATGGTGGGAAATGGTGCTTTTGCTTCTGTGCACTAAACGCTCCCCGCCCACGGACGGCTCTGTAGATTCGCACTCACGGGGAGAGAGCCGGGGATATTGCAGGCGATCATCAAGCATTTTCCCGCTTTGCAGACGAGTCATGGCTCTCTGAGAAGTCTTGACGCCTGCTGTTCCCCAGGACTCCTCTCTTGGGTGCTTTGTGACGTCGTTCCAGCAGCAGCCGAGCACTGCTGCGAGCCCCAGCTGGGAGCTTCCACTGTCCCCCCCAGGTCCCCTGCTCATCTCGGGGAGGCTCGGTCTCCAGGGCGGTGCTCACCGAGCCGCTGCTGTGCAGGGTCCAGCTGGACCCCGGCTCTGAGCCCCCACCCCAAGCTCCCAGAACAGTCCGTGTAGGGCCTGGAGGCTCCTTCCTTCTCTGCCGGCCGGGACACGGAGCTGTGGGCGACCTCACGCACAGCTGTGCTCGCTGCTCCTGCTCTGATTTGAAAAGCTGGGGCAGACCGTGGCTGTCGGGCTCTGTTTTCCCCACTTGCGTGTCTGGCCCTCGCTGGAAAGACACTGCATTTCTGACCATGTCTAGCGTCTGGGGTGACTCGTTGGCAGCTTCCTGCTGTTTAAGTCGCACTTTTTAACGGGAATTCCAGATGGCAAAGCTCAGGGTTCGGCCTCTGGTCCCGACGCCGGTGGTTGCCGGGGACTGCCGCGGCCGTGATGCACACGGGGCCAGGTATGTTGTCGGCCGGCGCCAGCCCCACTGACCTCCGTCTCTTTCTCTCTGCAGTCGTCCGAGGCTCCATCCAGGACGTCACGCATGAGCCGGAGCTGGGGGAGACGGCCATCCGCCTGCGTGTGAGCAGGCTGTACCGGCAGAAGAGCAGGGTCTTCCAGCCATCGCCGGGAGGTGGTGGCCTCTGGCAGGGCCACGTCAGGACGCTGCTGGAGTGCGGGGTGCGGCCGGGGCGCGGCGACTTCCTCTTCACGGGCCACATGCGCTTCGGGGAGGCGCGGCTGGGCTGTGCCCCGCGCTTCCAGGACTTCCAGAGGATGTACAGGGACGCCGAGGAGAGGGGCCTGAACCCCTGTGAGGTCGGCGCGGAGTGACCCCGTGCAGTCCCGGGGCCGCCCACCCTCCCTCCCTCTCCTGATGAGCTGCCGTTGCTGTGGCGGCTGCGCACGTCCTGGGGGGCCGATCGCCAGGGCCAGGCCGGGCCCTGGTGCGCCAGCCACAGGGCACACCTGGGGTTTGGCCCCGAGAGGTCCTGGGGGAGGACCTCAGATTGGAACTGCTGTAAAATGAAAACTAAGTTATTTTTTGTTTTTGTAAAAAAGGAATGTCCATAGGAAGCAAACTCGCGTGTCTTACAGCGTCTCCGTGTGCCATTCAGTGTTGCTCACCAATAGCGTCGCTTGCCGCCGCGTCTGGCCTGGCGTGTCCGGCGAGCTGGGATGAGGCGCGCAGCTCACACCACCAGGCTTGGTGGGAAGTCCAGCACCCGCGGCGTAGCCACGACAGCACCTTACAGAGCCAGTTGCTCCGTAACCGTTGCTTACAGTTCTCTCCATTGTGTCTAAAGAACGAGCTCCGGGCTGCAGTCTGCTCCTGTCCAGGCAGTAATGGCCACGGCCCGCCTGGCGGCGGCGAGTCCATCTCCCGGCCAGTCAGGTGCGTGTGGCCGCGGGAGCTCCCTGGACATGCTCCAGGGCGGGCGCAGCCAGGTGGCGCCTCGCCACTGCTGGACACTGTCCCCGTGGCACCTGCCCTCCCCGTTCCGTTAACCGCAGCCCTGCCCTTTGACCCCAGCCTCCCCAAAATGCCCAAGCCCATCGCAAGGCTTGGGCACCCATGAGCCAGCCTGGGCCCAGGTCGGTGACCCCGTATCAGGATACGTGGGTTTTCTGTAGTTGCCGTAACCAGTCTCCACAAACGGGGGAGGTTAACACAACAAGTTTATTCTCCCAGTCCTGGGGTCAGGCCCCGAAAACCAAGGGGTCAGCAGGCTCTTCTCCCTCCAACGGCTCCAGACAGGCTCCGTCCTTGTCTCTTCCTGCCATGGGGGCCCCAGGCATCCCTGGGCCTGTGGCCACTTCCTTCCAGTCTTTGCCCCCTGGCCCCTCCCATGGGTCTGTGTCCGGATTTCCCTCCCACGAGGACACCAGTCGCCGGGTGAGGGCCGACCCCGTGACCTCACCTTGACTCGACCACACCTGCAAAGACCCCGTGTCCAGAGAGGCCATGTCCGGAGGTTCCGGGTGGATGTGGAATTTGGGGGGACACGACACCCCAGTGCAGGGGTCTCAGGGTATCAGTTGACCATACCTGAGCTTGCGCCCTCATTTACGAGTCATAGTTTCCTCCTGTGCAGCTGCTGAGACCAGAGGGGCCCCGGGGAGGCCACTGTGGTCAGTGGGCCCCATGTCCTCGCCGGGGGGCACTCAGCTGCTCTGGTCGTCCTGGGTGGGTGCTGTGTGCTGGCTCAAGTGTGTGCTGGCGCTGGCTCAGGTGTGCGCTGGCTCAGGTGTGCACCAACTTAGGTGTGCGCTGGCACTGGCACAGGTGTGCACTGGCTCAAGCGTGTGCTGGCTCAGGCATGCTCTGGCTCAGGTGTGCGCTGGCTCATGTGTGCTGGCTCAGGTGTGCGCTGGCACTGGCTCAGGCGTGCACCGGCGCAGGTGTACGCTGGCTCAGGTGTGCACTGGCTCAGGCGTGCTCTGGCTCAGGTGCATGCTGGCTCTGGCATGCTCTGGCTCAGGTGTGCACTGGCTCGTGTGTGCTGGCTCAGGTGTGCGCTGGTGCAGGTGTGCGCTGGCTCAGGTGTGCACTGACACTGGCTCAGGCGTGCGCCAGGTCAGGTGTGTGCTAACTCAGGTGTGTGCTGGCACTGGCTCAGGTGTGCGCTGGCTCAGGCGTGTACTAGCTCAGGTGTACAAGCTCCCACAGGTCATCATGAGAAGCAGACTATGGTGGGCAAGGACAGGAAGCAGCAGGGCTGGTGATGGGCGGGTCCCACCTGCTGTCACAGTGGGATGTGGTCCATGCTGTGGAAAAACACCTTGGACCAGGTTTTCTGGGCCTCCTGGGCTGGGGCCAGTGGGCGTGGACCCTGCTGGGTGGACCCTGCTGGGAGGCAGCTACAAAACAGGAAAGTTGGGTTTCAGGGCTTCAGGCTGGCGGCCTCCCGTCAGTGACAGGGTCAGTGACAGGGTCTGCTGGGCCTGACCCCGTGTGTCTGTGTCCTGTTCCGTGTCAGGTGAAGAGCGAGTTCACGCTCCGTGGGAGGCTTCGGCTGTGTAGGAAAGGCCTGGGTCAGGGGCTGCCCTTGGCCAGAGTCTGAGGGTGAGCTGGGCTTGCCAGCGGGTGAGGAGGTGTTGTCCTGGGGGCAGGTGGGGTCTGGGGTGGGAGGGTCCGGGAGGCTGGCCAAGAGGGTGCAGACCCCATCTGTGGCGTGGTCCCCAGGCCCTGCAGGTGGAAGCACCCCCACGGCCCAGGGCTGCCCGGTGTTGGAGGGGAGGGAGGAGAGCACCCCTGCCTCCTTCTGGCTGCGGGCGTCGGGCCCACCCTCCCGCGCACCACCCTGCGCCCTGGCTGTGGACCCTGCCTGCCACCACCGTTCTCAGGGAAGCCCCACCAGAGGGGCCAGCCACTGGAGGGTCCCCAGAGGGTGCTTCTGTCTGGCTGGCCCTGCACTGGCCTCTGCCAGGCAGGCTTGATGTGCTCAGCCGGGTGGACCCCATGGAGCCTGCACGGCAGTGTCTGTCCCCCACAGGGCACTTGGCCTGTCACCGTGGGATGAAGCTCACTGTTCTGTGGCTCCATGGGGAGATTAACCTGCAGGAGGTGTGCGGGGCCCCCGTGTCCTGGCCTACTGGGGCCCACGTCCCAGTTTCCTCCCACCTCTGCCTCCCTGGCACCGCCAGGATATTCCTGCTGTTTTCTCCTCTCTCGTCTCTTCCTGCCAAACCCGTGGAGCTCAAAACCTCACCTGCCGTGCATGTCCCCGGCTCACGGGCCACATCCCCAGCATGGCCGCTGCCGTACAGGCTGGCCGAGGCCCCGGCACACTCCTGGAAATGCTCCCCACCCCAGCCAGACCCTAAGGCCTCTTGGCCGCCCTGGACGCGCAGATGGGCGGTGGGAGGGGCTGGGCTGGATGCTGCATCCACGGGAGGGACAGTCTCCACTCTCCACAGGCGCCCCGTGTCAGAGAAGGGGGCGCAAGGACATCCACAAATGATGCTGGCTTTGGACTTCTCCCACTCCCTGGATACCCCAAGGGGCTCAGGCCGTGTGAGCCACCTATGCTCGGGGACTGTCCCCGCTTCCCGGTCCCACCTGCCATTGCAGTCGGACGGATGCGGCGGCGTCTGGCACGGAGCCCTCGTCACACCCTGGCCCTTTCCCTGTGTCATGGTAGCTGCCCAGTGGCACTGTGGTGGAACGGGCCACAGACATGGGCCCTTCATCTTCTGCTGGGGTCTGGCCACAGCCCACACCTGCCTGCAGGACCCCAGGAGCCATGTGTGTGGGTGTCCCCGTCCCAGGCCAGGCTGGCCTGCCCAACCATGCTTGGCAGCACTGCGGGGGGCCGTGAGGTCAGGCTGCTGCTCAGCACGGGACCTGCCTCCAGGCAGGAGTCAGCGGCTCAAGCAATCAGCCTGAGCAGCTCGAGGTGGAGATTGTCTGTGGCTCTGGCACAGAACTTGGTCCCAACTGGGAGGGTTGAGGGGGCTTCACAGGGTAGGTGGGATTCGAGCCAGGCCATGAGGAATGCCGGGGTCCGCTGGGGGGGCTCCAGGGCTCCCAGCCTCTCCTCTGCGGGACACGCCTGCCTGCAGGTCTCTGCCCTGAGGGGCCCATCTGCTTTCTGGGGGTGTCTGGCCCCTACCGGCTCGCTCACCTGCACACCTGACATGGATGTGGGCAGGGCGGTGGAGGGAAGACCGCCACCCTCGCTGGGCCTTGGACTCCCTGGGCCATCACCGCTGCGGGAGGGGCCCACTTGTGTGCTGGGCTTAGCCTCCTGGGGCAGGTGGGTGGCGTCCCCACATTAAGGAGAGGAAGCCGGGCTCAGGGCGCAAGCCCTTCCCTGAGAGTGATGGGGGCCTGCGGAGCACGGCTCAGTCCACACGTCCTACCCTGCCCCCATGTGCCTGGACAGCACCTGCTCACCCTAGGATGACGCTTTCTCGAGACGAGGTCAAGGCCCCGGGAGCCCTTGGGGAGTCACATGCTCTCCCAGTGGCCCCGTCCCGAGGTGGGATTGTCCCCAGCCCTTGTGCCCCCAGCCCACTCCCTCCTCCCGTCATCCTCCCCGCCCCTCGCAGGCCTGCCCGGCAGAGGAGGAGCACCCGGTCGGAGCCCAGACAGCACCTGCACCTGCCCCGTGGGGTGGGGTCCCGGGGCTGATAGCGCTGAGAGCAGCACCGAGGTGAGCGCAGTTCCAAGCTCGCAGCCAATTCCCCACCCGAGACGGGGCCGGCGAGGCCCTGGCCGTGCGATCGGTATCTGATCGCACACAGATGTGGTCTGTGCTTACACTTGTGTCTCGAGGCGTGTGTGTGCGTGCGTGAGACGAGGCGCCAGCTGCAACACCGGGGCGGCGGGAGAGCCTCAGCCCCCGCTACTCCCTGCAGCCTCCGCTCCTGTCCCTGTCCTGGCTGCAGCGAGGGCCTCGGTGCTCAGACCCGCGTGGGCAGTGCCTGCCTGGGGGGATGTGGGCGGTGGCAGGCACGGTGGGTCCCACGGGTGGGGGCGGGGAGCCGCTCATTAGCGCTGTCGCTGACGCCAAGGGCTCCCTTCTCACTAAGGATTAAACCGTTCGGTTCAGGCAGGTGTGGTGGGGCTGGTCCCCCAGGCTGCCCGCTTCCCTTCTGCGGGGTAAAACTTGAGGCAGGCAGCTGCCAATCAGCGCAGATATGTCCTCCAGCCCCTCTGGCCTGGGTGCTGGCCTCTCTGCTGCTCTGTGAGGTCGTAGCTGGTCCCGAGAGGAGCTCGCGAGACCCTGCAGTCCTCGGCTCCCGCGGTACAGGTACCTGCCGGGGCTCCTGCCTGCCAGAGATTCAGTCTGGACAATAAACAAACCTTGGAGAGGATGGCAGGTGGGTCACTGCTGTTGGAGAACACAGGGACCAAGGTCTGTGGAGCGGCCAGAGGCCAGGGAAGCAGCCCCTGGGAGGCTGGGGAGCCTCCTAGGGCAGGGACCCTGGGTGCTGCCTGGGGACCAGCATGAGGCCACTCACGGTTCCCCTGGGCTTTTCTGCTCCTGTGACCTCTGCCTCTTTCTCTCTCTTGGGAGGATCCCCACCTGCCATGCTGCCACCCCCCCCCACAGCCCTCTCCCTGGGCTTCCCACCAGGAGGGCAGCCGAGATGTGGGGCTTAGTCTCCCACAGAAACATTGAGTCCTGGGAGGAGGGCAGGGCCTCAGTTCCCAGTGCAGCCCACCGGCCTGGCGCATGGTGGGTACAGTCTAGGCACGTTGGTACAGTCTGGTGCACGATGGGTGCAGGTGAGGCACGTCGGTGCAGCCTGGTGCATGGTGGGTGCGGATGAGGCTTGTTGGTGCAGCCTGGTGCACTGCAGGTACAGGTGAGGTGCGTTGGTGCAGCCTGGTGCATGGTGGGTGCAGGTGAGGCATGTTGGTGCAGCCTGGTGCACCGCAGGTACAGGTGAGGCACACTGGTGCAGCCTGGTGCATGGTGGGTGCAGGTGAGGCACGTTGGTGCAGCCTGGTGCAGCCTGGTGCACCGCAGGTACAGGTGAGGCGCATTGGTGCAGCCTGGTGCATGGTGGGTGCAGGTGAGGCACGTTGGTGCAGCCTGGTGCACCGCAGGTACAGGTGAGGCACACTGGTGCAGCCCTCTGAGCTGCCTGGGGCCTCGTCAGCACTCCAGGCGTTTGGCCCACAGCCAATGTCGGCCTTGTCTGTCCTCACTTAGTTGCAGCTGAGTGTCCATCCAAGCATCCCTGGAGTACAGATTGGGCTCCAGAGGTTGGGGACAGAGATGTGACACCAGGAGATTGTGGTTGGCAGCCACAGCAAGGGGTTTGAAGGGCAAAAGCCATGGCCAGGATGTGCTGATGCAGCCCGGAGGGGAAAGTGGCCCTGCGGAAGGCGTGGCTGCCCAGGGAGCCCCGGCCTCTCCGCTCCATGCAGCAGCCACGTGGGGTGTTGGAGAGGGAGGGACCAGCGCCAACACTGGGCCATTGTGCGCTGCTGCCCAGGCGGGCCGTGATTTACAAAAACAGCGGAGGTTTGGTTGGTGTCGGGTGGTGAGGTCACGGTGGCCGGGGGCTTTGGAATTTCGTCTTCAGAAGAATTTTGCTTACCAAGCCACATACTTTCCTAGTCATCAATTTGATCAGGGCGAGATGAAAACACGCTAAAAGATGAAGAAACAAAAAAACACCATGAGGCCTCTGTGTAGGGGGAGAGTGGGGGCCGTGGTATGTGTGGGGCGGGTGGGAGGGCCGGGAGCGGGGAGGCCTGGCCAGAGGCGGGGCACCGAGGGGCCCTGTGTGCCTGTGTGTGTCTGTGTGTCTGTGTGTGCATCTGAGCGTGTCTGTGTGTGTGCCTCTTCATCTGTGTGTGTGTGCATCCCTGTGTGTCTCTGTGTATGTCGTGTGTGCATCTCCGTGTGTCTGTGTGTATGTCTGTGTGTGCATCTCTGTGTCCGTGTATCTGTGTGTGCATCTCTGTGTGTGTGTCTGTATGTCTGTGTGCATCTTCATGTTTCTGTGTCCGTGTGTCTGTGTGCATCTCCGTGTGTCTGTGTATGTGTCTGTGTGGGCATCTCTGTGTCCGTGTTTCTGTGTGTGTATGTCATGTGTGCATGTTGTGTGTGCATCTCTGTGTGTCTGTGTGTCTGGTAGGGGATTGTGGTGTCTGAACCTGAACCCCACAGGGGCCCTCTAGGCTCCCGCCCCTCCCACATTGGGCAGAGTCGGGGGCCCACAGCCCGTGGCCCCTCTGGCCACGCTCTTTGGTCTGGCGCCTCCCGCCCAGCTGGGCTCCGGCCTCGCCGGCCTCCCCCTGGACAGCCCCGTGTGCTCCAGTGGACCCCACTGGCCGCTCCAGGTGCCGGGTCTCTGTCCACCTTCTCTTGAGCCCCTGCTGGGTGACGGGCTGTCCCCCCACCTGACCTTGCCGTCATCTGGGGCAGGGTAGCGCCCTGCGTGCAGTGGGCAGGGCTGAGGGCTGGGGCCCCCTGGGGGGGTCAGGGTCGCTGGCAGATGAAGGGCCACGGGGAGCAGAGGTCAGAGGAGGCCTGAGGGTGGAACGGAGAGAACGTGGGGTGATGGGCCACCAAGGGGTCCTGGGCACGGAAGGGAGAGCCAGGGTCTGGGGTCTCAGTAAGGAGAGGGGGTGTCAGGCTTGGGCAGAGCCGCCCCAAGGGTGGCTTGAGGGATGCAGTCAGGGACCAGCACCAGGCCAGGCAGGGGCCGAGCAGCAGGGATCTGTGGTCCCTCTGAGCCTCGGAATGGCCCTGACCCCAGCTGTCACTCACTGCCTGGCCTTGGGGCAGTTACATCAAGTGATTATGTTATTTATTCATTTGTTTTGAGATGGAGGCTTGCTCTGTCACCCAGGCTGGAGCACCGTGGTGTGATCACGGCTCACTGCAGCCTCCAACTCCTGGGTTCAAGTGATCCTCCCGCCTCAGCCTCCCAAAATGCTAGGATTACAGGTGTGAGCCACTATGCCCGGCTACGTTGTACCTTTTGTAGATGTTTCGTTTTATTAAAATTTAGTTATTAGTTATTGGATCTTTCATTCAACAGGTGAGGGGATGGAATTTTGTGTTACGACTGTTGCAAGTTGAACTGCATTTCCCAAAAAGCTGTGTCCACAGCCTCACCCCTGACCTGTGAATGTGCCCCTGCTTGGAAGGAGTGGGCCCTCATCCAATGTGTCCTTGTAAGAAAGCCCAGAGACACACGGGAGAGGCCCCGTGACGTCAGAGGCAGGGACTGGCGTGATGTGGCCGCCAGCCCCAGCAGCTGGACAGGCGGGTGGGAGTGGCCCCCGGAGCTGGCACAGGCCACTGCCTGGGTCTGGACTCTGGCCTCAGACCTGTGTGACGGTGGGTTCCTGCTGTCTTAAGCCACCTGTTTGTGGGCATTTGTCGCGGCAGCCCCAGGACCTTCACACGCAGCCCTACTGCCAGATTCTGTCAGGCCGGGGATAGTCCTTGTGCCTGGGCTCCCAGAACCTGCCTGGTTCTGCTGCCAGCCAGGGGCTATGGAGCACAGGAGCTGGGAGATGCTCCTGCTGGGAGTGGGGTCCCCTCTGTGCCCTTACCCTTCCAGGGACACCGGCACACCATGCTGCTGGTCAGAGGCCTGCCCAGCTCTTCCACCCACCAGGGGCTCTGCTGGGGCCAGTCCCAAGCTGCGGGGGCTGGGATGACCCTCATGTAGGACGCCCGAGTCTCGAGGGAGGGAGGCCGGGGGAGCAGGGGATGAAACTCCTCTTCCTCTGCTGTCACCTGTCGCCCTCCAGGGAGCCACCGGGGAGAATGGAACATTCCAGGTGGACTTGGCTGCACCTGGTGCTGCCAGAGGGGGGTGCACGTGCAGGTGCGGCGAGGGGATGTGGGGCCGCGGAGGCCAGGGCGGGAGGCAGGACAGTGGCCAAGCCAGGCTGCCCAGAGCAGAGAAGGGATTGCTGAGGAGGAGGAGAGGGGGAGACGCGGGATTTGAAAGAGCACCTGAGTGAGACGGCAGCTCGGCATCCAGAGCGGCCCCTCTGGGTTCGAGGGAATGTTCTGGAAGGGAGCTGAGGGAGGAAGCGAGGCCAGGGCGGGCACCGGGTGAGGAGGGGAGAGGAGGTCTCCAGTGAGGTGGCAGGTCCCCAACCTCTGCCACCGGCCAGACCAGACCCCTCAGCCTCCTGGACTTTGGGCGAACAGGATTTGACTCACGTGGCCGCAGCGCCCTGCTCCAAGCCGGGAGTGCTGGGCCCATGTCCTGTCTGCGGCACAGCCACCCACAGCGAGGAAACCACAGCACACGTGGGATGGCCACTTGCCCAGGCCACGCAGCTGTGACCTGGCACTCAGCACAGCCCCACGCGGCCTGGGCTCGACGGGTCTTGCGCCACCCTGGTCATCGAGGCCTCGTCCCCTGCACGGTTTCAGGAGAGCGGCCCTGGCCCCAGCGTGGCAGACGGTTTTCATCCGGGCGGTGGCTCTGGGGTGGGCTCTGCCTGGGGCTGTCCTGGCCTGCGGGCGCCAGGTGCTCTTGTCAGGTGGGGTCGTCCCCTCCGAGCTGGCCGACCAGGGCCCCAGGGAGGACGCTGCTCTGCCCAGCTGCACCGACTGAAGGGCTCATCTTCACCCCACGGAAACTGTGATGCGCCGTCGCTCATACCCCAGCCTGGGCCCCGATGGTGCCGAGTGCGGGACCTCCTTGTCCTGCCGGCTGCCCTCACTGTGGGATCGCGGGGACCTGAGACCAAGCAGGACCTCGCTTCCCAGGGCAGGAGACAGGACAGTCGCTTCCCCTGTGTGGCCTCCTCCTGGCCCCGTGGCCCCTGCCTGGCCAGGCTGCGCAGGCAGCCTTGCGCACACATCGGGCTGAGCACGCCAGGCTGGGCCGGCAGCGTCATGGCCCAGGAATGCAGGAAGAAGCCTGGGCTCTGGCATGGAGCCAGGGCAGTGCACCAAGAATGTGCCTCTTACGGGGATAATTATGCATTTGGGGAATACGGCGTAATGAACCAGTGGATGCCACCGGTTCTGTTTATGTTACTGGGAGCTGTGGCAGCTGGGAGTGTGTCTCAGACCCTCAGGACAGGAGAGGTGCCACCACCGTGGTTGAGGGCCACCGTCTTCCAGGGGCCTGGGAGTGGCGGTGGGTGCCGGCCTGGAGGGGCCACTGCTTCCCCCAGGACAGGAGGAAAGAGGCTGGGGTGGGGGGCGCGGCCCAGGCAGCCAGCGCCACGGCCTGATTTACGCGGAGGAGCCAGGGTGCGGTGGGAAGGGCAGGGCAGGGTGGGCAGGGGGCTGCAAGACCCCGTGTGTGAGCCGGGCTGAGAGGCCCAGGGGGCAGCTCCGCGGGGAGACCCACGCCTCATAACTCCTGGCATCGCCAAAGGACCGACTTTAGCAAACTTGGGTGTCACGGCAAGACTCCAGCAGAGAAAGCAGCGTTCTCTCCCTCCCGGGGACACAACTGTGACCCTCTTGGGGCATTTCTTTCAAAATGGTTTTAAGCCGCATGTCCCTGCATGTGTGTCTATGCACACGAACACGTATGTCTATGTGAGTGTGCACACGTGTGTGCATGTGTGTGCACTTACATAACTGGGGTCATGTATATATTTTTAAAATTATTTTTCTAATTGTGTAAAATAAATCAATAACATAACTGCCTTCTTAAGCATCACATACATTCATATTGCTGTGTAACCATCTCTACCATCACTCTCCGGAACTTTCTGCCTTCCCCAGCTGAAACTCTGTCCCCATTAAGCACCAACTCCTGTCCTCTCTCCCCAGCCCTGGCTCCACCATCCTACTCTGCCTCCACGGATCTGGTGACTCGAGGGACCTCAGACAGGTGGGATCACACAGGATCTGTCCTTCGTGACTGGCTCATTTCACTTGGCCCACACCCTCAGGGTTCGCCCACGTGGTAGCACATGTCAGAATTCACTTCCTATTTTAAGGCTGAAGAGTATCCCGTGTGGATGGACCACATTTTATGCACTCATCTCGACTGCTTCTCCTTTTGGCTACTGTGAATAATGCCGCTGTGAACATTTGTGCACAAACATTGGTGTACTGATTTGTACCAAGCAAAGCAACGCACATTTCCTTTCTTTCAAAAATGTTATTTCTCCTGTCGAATACCATGGACTTAGGGTCTGGGAAAGCCAGGTGCTGGCCTTGGGTCTTTCCGTCTTTGGAGGGTCGGGGTCTCTCCAGCTGTGACATCCTGAATCCGGGTTCTTTTCTCTGGCGATGAGCACACAGGCAGGTGCTTCCCTCAGCTCACGGCTGATCCCTGGGCGGTGCTGGGCTCACATCAAGAGCAAGTTCACTGTCGTGGCAGCTTCTCCTGTCTACCCAGCCTCCTGGCCACATTTCTAAGATGAAAAGGCTGTTCCCAGTTTATAAACCTATCTACAGAGGGGAGAGGAAGGTGAGCATGGGTTGGATGCGTGTTTGCACCCTGCGGAGCCCAGGTCAGAATCAGCCTAGCCCCACCCTGGTCCAGCCTCTGCCTAGTCCAGAGCCTGATCAGAAGGTGTCTGACTGTGGACACGTGAGCCGATGCCCAACTCCAAGCCATGCACATCAACAAAAAGGACATTAGAATTAGGCTACACGCAGGGTGCCTCCTCTCTGTGACCTCAGGGTTGAGGGCTGTGTGCCAGGCCAGGAGAAATGGGGGGCTGTGGTCATAACCCGGCTGTGGCCTGGGAAGTCCCCCAGTCCAGGCCACTCTCATCTCTGTAGACCTGAAGCCCTGGGACACCCCCCCGTGCCACTTGTTCCAGGCACTGGAGGCCCCAGACCGTTCCAGCCCCACCAAGCCACCCACCGCTGCAGGGCCGCTGCCCACTCTGAAACCCAAGCAGCCTGGTGATAACATCGCAGGGACAGAAGCCAAGTCTGCTGGGCTCACTCCCATTTGACCTTCCCAGGGAGCCCAGCGTGGGGGTGGCACAAAAAGCTTATTCATGTGGCTCAGGGAGCTTCAAACACTGCTCCCCGCGTGGGCAGCATGGCCCCCTCTGTGAGGACTGGAGGAGGGGCTGGTCAGAGTGGGATGGACCAAGTCTGGTCCCTGCCCAGAGGGCTGGCGTCCGGGGGCTGGTGTCCGGGGGTGGTGTCCAGGGGGCTGGTGCCGGGGGCTGGTGTCCAGGGGGCTGGTGTCCCGCGGCTGGTGTCCTGGGCTGGTGTCCGGGGGGCTGGTGTCTGGGGTTGCTGTCCAGGGGGCTGGCATCCGGGGGTGGTGTCCAGGGGGCTGGTGTCTGGGGCCTGGCATCCGGGTGTGGTGTCCAGGGGCTGGTGTCTAGCCAGGGCTCACCCCTAAGACCCGGAGCCCTGGGGTCTCTCAGGTAGGAAGCAACAGCTCTGGGGCCTGCCGGACACGGCCCCCGCACTCATGTTAGATTTTGCGGATTTTTCCTGTGCAGCCAAATCAAACGTGTCTCTGCTCTTCATCCACCGGGACAGTCTGGCCTGTCCTGCCAAATACAGCAATGTCCTCGTGTTGGTGTGAGAACCGAGGCCAGTTCTCCTCTTTGGAGACAGGCCATGTTGTCCAGTGGCTACAGGCCATTGGAAGAGGAAAGGACACTGACGCCCAGCACTGGCGCTCAGACATGCCAGGTGCTCCGCTCACGGTCCCCTCAACGCCCCTGGCGGGGCCGAGGCACCCAGACCTGGCAGCTCGTGGAGAAGCAGCCGCCCCTGCGAACAGCCGTGGCCGTCCATGTGCTGGAACCTGCTCTGCCAGTGGCTCTGCCGCAGGGATGCGCCTCACATGTGACGCTGTTTGCACGGACGTCCCAGGACACGCAGAGCCTCGCACAGGGATGCAGGCTACTGTCAGGACAGGGACGCCGAAGGGAGGGACGGCCAGCGGGTGGCTTTTTCTGGGTTGGTGATGGTGGCACAGCATTGTGAACACACTGTCACTGAATTGTACACTCTAGCATGGTTAAAATGGCTAATTTTATACGTAAATTTTGCCTCAATTAAAAGAAGAAAATCTGTCTGCAGAATTCCCTGAGGCCAGAGCCCCCGGGCTGCACCAGAGAGAACCCAGGCTCAGCTGTGACCTTGGAAGCTCCAGCTGAGCTCAACAAGTGTCCTTGGGAAGAGGCGGGGCCAGGATGGAGGGGCGGGGCCAAGAAGGGAGGAGGTGGGACCAAGATGGGAAGAGATGGGGCCACAATGGAGGGGTGGGGCCAAGATGAGAAGGAGTGGGGCCAGAATGGAGGGGTGGGGCCAAGATTAGAAGAGGCGGGGCCAAGGTGGGAAGAGGCAGGGCCAGAATGGAAGGGCGGGGCCAAAAGGAGGAGGTGGGACCAAGATGGGAGGAGGCGGGTCCAGAATGAAGGGGCGGGGCCAAAAGGAGCAGGTGGGGCCAGGACAGTGATAAAAGTGTGGATGCTGATTAGGTATCTCCCTGTAAAATTTACTATGTTTAAGATGATCTATTTTATTTTAAAAGTCTATGGCATGTCATTTCCATAAAGACATTTGAGAGTAATTGCAAGCATGTTCATCCATTCCATTAGTTTAGGGAGCACCTACCCCCTGGCAGTGCCTATTTCGTCTGTGGCCCTCATGCCCAGGGGCTGGCTGGTTGGGAAGAGGCACATGCTCAATTACAAGAGCTGCACAAGGAAATAATGCAGAAGCTGTTCCCTGGTGGGGTATGGTTGAGTATCAGGAGTGTTGGTTCAGGGGTGAGGGAGGCCCCGGGGGGACCAGTGGTGGCAGCAAGGTCTGTGGAAGAGGTGGACATGCACAGGCTTGGGAAGGGTGTGGCTAAGAGCTGGGCTGGGCCCGAGTCCCTTCCAGACCTGAGGGACAGCCACAAGCTGCCCTACCTCCCAGAGGTCGGGGTAGGGGCTTGGTTTCCCTTTTAGGGGATGGGCCACCATGTGGGTCCAGCTGCCCCTGCCTTTGGGAACCTTGGCGGGTTGAACCACAAAGTCAGACCTGGGCATCCCTGTCCACCTGATGCCTGTTCTGTATGGGGCCAGGTACCAAGGAGGAATCAGGGCTTTGTCCTAAGCTTGCACATCCAAACCATTTCGCTGCCTCGTAATTAGCTGCAGCATGACAAGCACTTGGCTGCCTCCCACACAATAAGCCCAGGGTGATATTTCAATACCTGTCTCGTTGGTGTGGAGCCTTCTGCAGAGTTCTGGAAGAGTTTAGGGGGTTTCAGTCCATTTCCACAGGGTGAAAAATGTTGCAGTGTGAGGACCAAATATCCCTCCAGCTCTCTCTCCTTTGAATTTTGCAGCCTCCCTGAAAATGAGGTTTCACCTCTGAGACAGGCGGGTGTGCAGGTTAATCCCACTGGAAACCTGTTGGTTGCTAAGCCATCATGGCATTAACTTTCCCTGTGGCCAGCGGGTTAAAGACTGAGCAGGTTGGATGCGGGCGTCTCGGCTGAGCTGGATGTGAGACTGGGGGTCAGAACCTGACCTTAAATACGGTGTGTACTGCGTTTTAGATATTTTTGATATTCACCATAATCCGTTATATTATTTATAGAATGGCACTCACAGAACATCCTGATGGTTCTGGTAAAGAACGCACCTCTTGGTTCACATGTGGTTCCATGGTACAAATGATCCACCCTGTGCAGACGCCCCATGCAGCCCCTGCAGCTGAGGAACTGACCCTCCTGCAGACATGCTGCAAATATTCTCCAAATGCTGCTCATGAGAAGTCCCGGGATCTCAGTGTCTTCACAGGAGGAGAATCCCTTCGCTTCCAAAAAGAGTTGGTGAGGGCTGGAGAAACCTGGCACGGAGGTGTCATGGAACGTTGCTGGTGCTGAGTGATGGGAGTGTGGTGGTTTGTGCAGTGGAGAGCCGCTGCCTGTGGCCGGCAGCTGGCCCTGCACACAGAGGCCGTGATACTCCACGGCCCCAGACATGTGCGCACCAGCCTGGCGTGCTGGCTGCGGCAGGAAGGTGGGAAACAGCCAGGAGGTGCCGTGAATTCTGTTCTTCCGAAAACTCACACTTCTCCAGTACCGTGATTCATAACAGAGGTTTCGGGGAGAGAAGAGAAAGCACAGTGAAGAGTTCTCCCCTCAATTCAATGCCTCCTCCACCCCAAAACCACGCCCCAAAGCCCCACAGGACGGACTTATCTCTGGGACTAGCCCTTTTCTTCCCAGGAAATCTGAGCTGGGTGGGGAGGAAGGAGGGGCCGTTGCTGGCTCACACCAGCCTCATATCGAGGGGCAGGAAGTGTTAATCTTCTGCCCTTCGGGTTGGGGGTGAAGCCAACGCTGTCTTTCTAGGCCTCTGGCCAGAGTCAGATGCAGTCTACACACCCGAGCAGCACCACATTTTGGCATAGAAAGGAGCCTGCTGTGTCTTCCAGGAGCCCGGATGCTACAGGCAGATTCCAGGGTCCGCGTTTTCTGTGGGTTGTTTTGAGTCTTGTCCAGGGCTGGGCTGTCCTGGATCTGGGTCCCCATCCATTTTTGCATGGTGTCACTAAAACTGCAAAGTGTGTGCAAGTGGTGGAGGAAGATTTCTCAACTTGGGCGACTCTTTTCTCCCCAGCGGTGGAGAGAGCTTGCAGGGTCAGGAGCTGCGTCACGAACCTGCTAGGAATTCAGGGGTGAAAACCGCCCTGGCAGGGCTCCCAGGGGCTGTCCCCACAGAGGGTCGGGTTGGACACAGCCCTGATGGGCCACAAAGGGGCCCTGGGATCTCCGCACCCAGAGTGCCATTTTGCAGTGGGAGTGCCCCAAACACGTGGCATCCCTGACCCAGACAGCGGCCGACCTGCCCACGCCAGGCATGGAGCTGCGGTGCCCACACTGCCCGGTGCTGGCGGCACAGACCTGTCAACGTGGAGACATGACTGTGGCTGGCGGGACCCCATCAGGTGGCAGAGGCTGTGTTCTAGGGGGTGACTGACTTCTGGTTCTCTTCCTGAGTGAGTGCCCGGCCTCCTCAAATGCCCTCTGTGGGGAGAGCGAGTTGGGATGAGCTTGGCCTTGGTGCACATCCGGGCTGCCACCCCCAGGCTGGTCCACTTTGGACAAGTTGCTTGGCCTCTCTGGGCCTCTGAGAGCCAGAAGGGGGTTCTCGTGGATGGCTTCGTTCGCTGCCATTGTATTTCTTCCTCCTGCCCCCCATTTGGGTGTGTCTTTCCCAGGGCTGGGTGCGTTTCCCAGGGGACCCTGACGTGGGCAGAGCTGGCTGTGGGGTGCTGTGACCTGCATGTGGGTAGCCAGGTGGGGAGGTGGCCGAGGGTGTCTGAGAAGAGGGTGGGTGGTGGAGGGAGGGGTGGACGCAGTGCCCCACGGACGCGGGCTGTCCACTTCCTCCTTGCCCCGTTTCTTCCTCTGGTGAAGCCCCTGGCACTGCCACAGGAAGCCACGGTCCACGCCACCCTCAGCCTCCTCCTCCCCAGAGCTCTGTGGGGCGCGGGGCACTGTGAGAGCTCAGGGGACGGCGGCCGGTCCGGCAGGACGGGCAGAGCGGGGAGTGGCCTCAGTGGTGGCGCTGCAGGGCCAAGCAGGGGTTCAACTCAGAACGTCCATGTCCTTGAGACAGCAGCTTAGCTCTCAGGCTACCGAGGCAACGCAAAGCCCCGGCGCTGACCCCAGGACTCTGGCCGGTGCTGTGGCAACGGGGCGACCGCAGGCGGTCTCCACGGCAGCAGCCGCTCCCGACAGCTCGCCGGAGTTCTCATTAGTTTGGGGGCCCTGTCTGGGGTTGCCATGGAACTCGGGCCTACGGGGTGGCCGAGGCCAGGGGCACAAGACTCTTGGTGTCAGAAGCAAATTAAACGTGGGTGAGGAGCCAGCGTGGGGAGGGGCCAGCCAGAGCCAGGGCGTTGTGGCCCCATGGGCAGGCGGCTTTGCGGGCCCTGCTGCAGCTGGCGGATGGGCAACCGCGCTGGGCAAACACGGGGGAGACCGCCACGGGACTGGAGGTGGCTGGCCAGAGTGTGAGAGAAGGGCCTGAGTCCCGGGAGGCACAGATAGCGGGAGCTCGGCTGGCCCAGTCTGCTGCCCAGAGCCCTGCCCTGGCCGTCCGCCCCCAGCTGGCCTCCCGGCTGGCCCTCCTCAGACTCAGGGCCCAGCCACAGCCTCGAACTCGCCGTTCCGCACGCTCAAGCAGGACAGTGTGGAGCTGGCGTCGTCTCTGGGGCGTCATGGCCACCCCCAGGGGTTAATTCTGAGGTGCCAGATTGGATGGCTGTCACCCTGGGCAGGTGACAGAGGGCTTGTCCCAGAGGAGCAAGAGACAAGCTAGGAGAACATCACTGAACATAAATAACAAAGGCCCTGACAAGGCCTTCACAGGTGTGGGGTGCTGTCTCAAAAGGGCTGAGCCTGGTGAGGAAGGGTCCTCTGGAATGAGGGCCGGGACTTGGGAGATCAGACCCACAGCACCGGAAGGTCACAGGGCGATGCCAAAGGGGCGGCAAAGAGACACTGGGCGCACCGTCCAGAAACCACCTCACGTGGCGGAGAGGCCGAGAAGCTGAGCCGCAGCTCGGAGCTGGTGGCAGATCACAGCCCTTCACGCCTTCCCGTTTCCCAAGCTCTAGGAGAGGGTTTGGACGGCAGATCTGATCCTGTGAGCCACGCAGGTGCGTTGTCTTATAGCCTCGCCACGGACGTGGACGTCTCCCCAGTGACCTAACCCACGAGGACGCCACGGCGGGAAGAGAAGTCGGGCCCTGCACGTGGGTGCTAGGAAGCGTCACTGAGGTGTGACGTGTCCTCGTGGAAGACAGGTGAGCTTCGGTGGAAATACCGTCTGGGTCAAAGCTGGCTACAGAAAACTTCCGGGGGCTTCCTGGCTCGAGTCAAAGTTTACCACACAGAATGAGGGGCCTGGAGATCTCTCACGTGGACGTTGTCCGTTCTGGAATCGACCTTGAGGGGCAAGGGACGAAGTGTCTTATCCAGGTTCTATTTACCAGATCAGCATTATCAGGAGCCACCCACGTGTACGGTGTTTTGGTTCGGGGTGTGGACAGACCAACGTTCCCATGCCCCAGCAGAGCCTGCCGCTTGCTCCTTCCATCGCCGTTCACGGAACACGGGCCTCAACGTGTCACTATATGTGTTCTGTGTGCACATAAACTTGGCATTGAACAAAATCAAACAGGTCTCTTGCCTGCAGGACTTGCCAGAGACTTTAACGTACAAATTTCATTGACATCTGCTTAAGCAAAGGGAGGCTGGGCTGGGACAGGCTGCGGGGGTCTTAGATGTCTAGCATGATGGTTTTAGAAGCTATTTTGCAAATGCTCTGACACGGCTCCACCCACGAGTTGGAGCCTTGTTCCTCTCCCTTGCACGGGGACGGGACTCAGTGGCCTGCCCTGCGGAGCAGGACGTGGTGGAGGTGACGCTGTGTGACGTGACTCTGGGGCTCGGTCAGGCAAGGGACAGCTGCTGCTTGGGGTTGTCGTGGCTCACTCGCTCTGGGGGACGCCAGCTGGGAAAAGGTTCATCCTGGGAGGAACTGAGGCCTCCTCCGGCCGCGAGAGGGAGCCCCATTTGGTGCGGCAGAGCCCCCGTCCCAGCTGAGCTTTCGGATGCCACAGCCCCACAGCAGAGCTGACCGGCCATGCTGAGCGGCTCCCCGGTCCCCAAGCCGTGGACACTGGGGATAATAAACGGTGATCACCATTCAAGGTACCCAGTTGTTCTGCAGCAATAGCCAGCGAGCGGGCCGGGCGTGGAGGTTTGGGTCTGTCCAGTCGGGGGGTGCCTGCGCAGGGCAGTGGCGCGCTGAGCTGCCCCGCCCCAGCGAGGCGTGTGGGGCTGGGCGAGATGGCCAGGGCAGGTGAGTGGGAGGGTCCCCTGCCAAGGACATTCCGTTTCTAGGGTGTCTGCTCGGGTCGGCCCTCACTCCTGCACACGGGCCGTGCCGGGAGAGGTGACCCGTGGAGCTTAGCTTCAGGTGAGCCGGGGCGTCGGCCAGGTGAGCTCTGCTCCTGTGACCTGTTCACATCCCGCCCACCTGTCTGTGGAGCGTGGGTTCATACCACAAGCATAGCCTCGCCTGTGCCCTCACGTGCGTAGTGACCACTGCGGGGTATTTGCTATACACATGCGTGTTGTCAACACCAATGCCTGCTTGTTGTAATGTTTTCATAAAGAATTCTGGGGAATGCAGCGCAAGACTGCAGCAGGAAGGGCACAGTCCGGCCTGTTGCAGGAAACGGGGAAAGGCCTGGAGGAGCCCCGGGGGGAAGGTCAAAGATGAAAGATGCCCGGGGCTCCCGTGGGCGGAACTGAGACCCGCGTGGGCCCGGAGAGAAAGCAGCAGGAGTCATAGACCGTGAACCGGAGTCCTCCCTGTCCAGACAGTGGTCCCCAGGGCAGCAGGTGCCAGCGAGGAGCTGGAGAAACACCTTGGTTCCCGTCACCATGGCCGGCAGGTAGGACGGGGCAGCCGCCGTGGAAACCGTCAGCAGCTCCTCAAAAGTGCTCAACGCGGGTGACCACGGGACCCAGCACTTCTCCTCCCAGGTGTAACCCTAAGAGAACCGAAATCCTACGTCCCCTCAAAACCCCTCCCGGCGTCAGGCGTAACTGCCAAAACGCGGGGACAGACAAGCGGATAAGCAAGATGCTGTCTGTCCGCGCCTGCGGCGGGAGGCACAGTGAGCAGGGAGGAGGCGCTGACGTCACTAGGCGAGGACAAGCCACGGAGCGTCCTCCGCGCAGGAGGCCAGCCGCACGGCGAGGCTCCGTTCATGCGCGGTGTGTCCCGGCGACTGCTCAGGGACTGGGGTCGCAGCCGCCTGGAGCAGGGGCTGGGAGCGGCTGCCGTTGGCTGTGGCTTCCTTTCTGTGTCACGAAAATTTGCCGGGGCCTGTAAACTTGCAAAAGGCCACTGAGTTGCATGCTTTACATGCGTGAATTCTGTGGTGCGTGAATTGTTTCCCCGATGAAGCTGTTTGCAGAAGAGAAGGGGATGGAGGGGTCTCCAGGGAGCTTGCAGAGCCGGGTCCAGGTGGAACTGCAACCAAAAACAGGAACATGCGCAGAGACAGAGACAGCGCAGGGTGCGGCTCTGGGCCGCGCAGGTGAACTGCCCCTAGCTTGCTGCAGTTTCACCTTATTAGGAGAGAGGAAAAGACTGATTTTGCATGAAGGGTAGGTCTGGTTAGCAGAGAGGCTGCGCACGCCTCTGTGTGTCCTGGAGGCGTTTGGTTTAACCAGAATGATGCAGGTGCCCGGACAGCCTGGACCTTGGATTGCTTTGGACCTGAAAGGGGGAGGCATCGAGTTCTGCTTTCCGAGGGTGTGGCCGTCCCGCAGAAGGACGAGAAAACTGCGGGAGGACGCAGCCTGTCTCCCCGTAACACGGTGGTGCCGGCAGGTGACCGGATTGCTCTTGTTCTATATGGGGACGGAGGCGGCAGGACTGGGCTCTGAGTGGGCGAGCTCAGCGGGTCACTTTGACTGCGCGGCGGCGGTGACCAGAGCGCTTTTCCGAAGTGGACACTTGTGGGTGGAGGAGGCGCGGCCTCCGTGGGCCGTTGGCCCCGAGCTGAGGCCCTCCCGTTCCCAGGCTGCCCGGGGCGCCGCGCTCCCTGCGCCTGCCTGGCGCACCCACGCGCCACACTCCGCCGTGGGAGGGCCACGCTGGGAATAACCGGAGAGCGCGATTGGCGGGGCCGGGGAGGGCGGGCTGCCCGCAGTTTCCGCAGCGCAGAAGAGACGAGTCCCCGCTAAGCCAAGGCGCCGACGTCACACAGGGCGATGGCCACAGTGAGAATCGCTAATCGTGAGTTTCTCATTTTCTAGAAAAATTTCAGGAGCTCAGAAGGCTTCGGAGTGCGGAGCTCACGACTGGGGCGAGCTCCCAGGATGACGTGAGGCCACTTGGGCCCCGTGAGCCCGGCCAGGGCGCCCAGGCGGGGAGGCGCGTCCCAGCCGCAGGGCAGGGGGCCTCGAGGTGCCGTGCCCAGAATGACAGGACAGGGGCAGCGGTGCCCACGTCTAAAGCAAAAAAAAAGAAAGAAAGAAAGAAAAATAAGCTGGGAAATCAGCTGGAAACGGTGACGGGGACTCACTTGTTCTGTCCGTGGGCGGCGGAAGGACAACAGCGTCTGCCTTGTCTCCTGGGTGCGCCGCCCAGACGGAAATTTCCCCAGGGAAACCAGCCCCCACAGCGCCGCACGGAGACCTGCTCCCGCCGGACAGCGGAGGTGACGCAGGGCAGCTCTGGGCCTGTCGCAGACGTGCGGTGGCCAGGACACGCAGCCTGCCAGAGCTGCGTGATGGGACCCCACGGCGCGACCAGCCCTGCTCCATCGGCCGGAAAGGAGGAAGAGGTGGGAAGCGGGAGTTACTAATAAACCGCGGTTGTAGGTCCTGTTTGGATTCTGGTCGTTTTTGGACGGCTAATTGGGGAATTCTGCGTGTTGGCTGTTGATTGGACTTAACGCTAATACGTCTCAGGTGTGACCACGGTCTTGCTGCAAACCCTTCAGCCGGCCTGGCGCTGCGCCAGCACTCGGACCACACCGCGCATGGCTGAGGGTATGGTCCGGGCAGGGCGGGCAGGCGCGCGCTGGTAACAGCTGAGGCCCGGGGACGGGGCCTCTGAGCTCCTTACACTGTTTTCTCTACTTTTATTATGTTTGAAGTTTTTCATAATAAGAACATTGAAAAACTGCTGTCCCGGTGGAGCCTCCATCCTGGCGCACCTGTGCATGTTCATGAGAGAACCGTGTAGCACACTGAACACGAGGTGCTGTGAAGAGAAGGCCAGGGGGGTGTGTGGGGCACTGCAGGTGGGGCCCCCAGGGCCTCTGAGGAGCCAGAGAGAAAGGCCCGGGACCCTGGTCGGTCCTGGAGAGACCAAGGCCCTGGGGTGGGCGGGACATGGGGGCCTGGAGGGCTGGGGGGCCATGGCACTGACTGGGGTGGCTGGACCAGGCCTGGTGTCTGGGGACATGTGTTTGGGGTGAGTTGGCTCCTAAACCCATTTGCAGGAGTCCACAGAGGAGGGGGCCCACCCACATGTGCCCCACCCACGGCAGCAGCATCTCTGGGCCATGGTCCCGGCCTCCCCCACCATCCCCTGGCCTCCCCCGCTCCCCAGCCACTGGGCTCCCCTTCAGGCACATGGCCCTTTGTCTGCCTGTCTCCGGGCGGTGCCCACACCCCGCGTGGCACCCAGGGCTCGGGGGCCCCCTGTCCCATGCTCCGGGGCAAGCCCACAGCTCTCCCTGATGGCGCCTGCAGCCTCCCCCCAACTGGGGCAGGGAAAAGCCCCCCATCCATCCATGAGACACCAAGAGCCAGCTCTTCGGCTTCCTTTCCAGGCTCTGGAATATTCTGGTGAGAAAAGACCATCCTGCGTCAGAACGGCTACAGTCAGACAGCGTACTGGGAGCCCCACGCTGGCCCTTTCCCTGCCACACCCGGGTTCCAGGCCAGCCCTTGGAGAACCGAGATTCTAGCTCAGCCTCGGCAGCAGCGCCGGAGCCGTCAGCTGGAAATCTGCTGAGAGCACCGGTTGCAGCACAGGAAGACAGAAGGCTGCGCTGTCGCCAAGGCTGGGCGGGGCACTCGCACTGGAGCAGAAACTTGCAGGCGTCAGCAGGGTGCCTGGCGGGCGCGCAGGCCACACCGGGGAGTTGGCACCATGCCCTTGCCCTCCGACCCCTGAGCCCGGGACCTGCAGCCGGGGGAGCCTGCGGACGGCCCTGGGCAGAGAGGGCCGCCGTCCCCTGTGGGGTCTGACTCCAGTCCCCTCGCGCAGGGGTAAGTGGGGCTGTCTCTGAGCGGGTTACTCATTCATTCCCTCCTTCATTCATGCACAAAGCACTCTCCAGACGCCCGCTCACTCCGTGTCCTGGGTGCTTGGGGCACAGAGACAGCTCTGTCAGTGTGAGGGCCACACGGCTGTGGGGTGGTCAGGCCCAGGCAGCACTGGGCAGTGTGGCCACTGAGGTCTGCTCCCCTCAGCAGTCCCTCCCCATTTCACAGATATAAACTGAGGTCAAGGACGGTGATGGGACTGGCATGGCTGGGGCTGCCCAGGCCTCTGTGGTTCAGCTGGGCTCACACCTGAGTCTGACCCCAGGGACTAGGTGATGCCACTGGATGCTGCAACCCCATGGGGACGGTCCTTGAGGATGCTCCAGGATCTCAGGGAGGGTGGTGCAGTGAGTGGGCAGAGGTCAGGGCACTGTGGCTTGGGTTTAGTCGTTCATATAGGAGGAGGTCAAGGCTCAGCCCAGCTCCTCACACGGACACAGCATGGCAGAATTTGCTCTTTGAGATGGTGAAGAAAGTGGAGGGTTCAGGTCTCCCAGGGTCCTGCTCTTGTCAGAGTGACCACTGCCCTGCGCATTCCAAAGGAGACCTGGGCCTCCAATTCTGGGGAAGTAGTCTATTTGCTTCCAGTTTTCAAATTTATGTTTATTATGGAAGAGACTTTTTTCATGGAATTCTGAAGATTTTCATCTTTGAAGGAGAGGCGGGTTTTGGATGATTTGCAATTCCTATATGTCTATAAATTCACATTACTGTTGTAAATGAGATGACCCTGTGGACATTCAAACTCCTTGTTAAATATTGACTTGCCATTCATGTGTGAAGCCTCAGAGTGGGTTTCATTTGGGGTGTGGAGTTTGTGTGGTTTGTCACCCGGTCTGCTTGACGGCCACCGTGTCCCGGCCAGTCCTGGGAGAGCCTGGGCGCGAGCTTCAGCCATAAGTTCTGAAAACAAGCCCTTTGGCTTTGCATTTCATGGGCCAGTTACATAACCCCCTCTCCATCTGATTTAAACTTGCTCACTTTTAATTTTGCGAAAAAAAAATTAAAAAGCATAAAGCCACAGCAAACATCACCACCGTCACCATTCACGGGGTGTGAACGCTGGCAAAGGCAACATCCAGGACGCTGCCCCTGAGCCCGATAGCCCCGCAGGCACAGGCTTCCCTGAGCAGTGGCAGACCATGGCCAGGTCCCCGAGTGTGGCCGCTGGCCGGTGGCACGTTTAGACCGCAGCCCGCAGCTGGCCCCGCGGGCCCCTTGCAGACACTGGGCTGAGAGCAGGGCCAGCCCCGTGCTCTCGAGAGGCCATGGGCAAGACTCAGGTATCCTCCCCAGGAGGCCTGTCTGCACAGACAGGTGTGGGGTGTGGCCCCCAAGACCCACACCCGACCACCGCGGGGTCCCCAGGACAGCTCTATGGAGCACTCGCTCACTGATGCATGTTTGTTGATCTCCTGCTACATGCTGGACGCTCTCACACAGAACAAGAAGCGGGGCGCTCTGCAGACTGAGCACGTGCGCGGGGAGCCGGCAACCCAGGGAGCGCCGCGGCCGCAGGACTCGGCAGGTGAGCCACACCCCTGACTCCCGGCAACCTGGCGAGGCCCATCCGTGGAAGAGGCGCCAAGGTCAGAAAGGAGCAGGTCTCAGGCCCCGGGGTCTGGGGGGAGCCCCTGACACCCAGCAAGTTGACCTTTTGCCCATTCACCTCGGAAGTCTCGCATGTGACGTCTGCGTCAGGGTTTACCGGCTGCGCTGAGTTTTCCGGGCCCAACACGCTGTGGGTTTCCTGGACCCTAGTGCCAGACAGAGTGAGCAGAACCGGGGCCCGAGCACGCCGGTGTCTGTGCGGCCAGCTGCTCCATCCATACCGCTCAGCTCTTGGGCTTCTGGACCGGGCTCCCCAGACACTGGGTTCTTGAACCTGTGCCATTCTGAGGGAAAGTGGGCGGAAGTGGGGGTTGCTAGTGCCATGAACAGCTGCCCGGCGGAGCCGAGTGGAGCAGAGACAGCCCCACAGGCCCTGTTCAGAGGCAGAGTCCTGAGAAAATGAAGGCCCTGAGGGTTGCAGAAATAGGGGAACCAGTTTACCTCCGTGGTGCCTGGGGCGGGGCCAAGCCCAGTCGCAGCTACGGGGTGATTGTCCCCTCTTTGTGGGGGGGGTCAATCCTGCTAACAGGTGCAGGTCACTCCTGCTAACAGCAGCCAGGGCACCAGGCCCCGCTCTGAGACTCTAAGGTCATTGCTTTATCCCTGACAGTCCTGTGAGGTGAGCCTCTCCTGCCCTCCTTCCTATGTGAACATTTTTAACAGGTGATGTGTCTACACATTCCCAACTTCAGAATTTTGTCTTTTGTGCAGTGGCGTCACCATAGGTCACTGCAACCTCCAACTCCTGAGCTCAAGCGATCCTCCTGCGTCAGCCTCCCAAACAGCTGGGACTACAGGTGCCACCACCATGCCTGGCTAATTTTTATATTTTGGTGTAGAGACTGGGTCTCACTATTGCTCAGGCTGGCCTCAACTGATCCTCCCGCCCCGGCCTTCCGGGGTGCTGGGATCACAGGCATGAGTCACCGCACCTGCCTCCAGAGGTCTTCGGTGCACGTACAGTTCAATACAAATATAGATCCTCCAACTTTTACACAAATTGCAGCATGATCTATACACTTTTCTGCATATTACTTATACATTTTTAAAATTTTCTTTCATTTTTATAACAGACGTTATTTTTCAGGACAGTTTTTAGATTCACAGAAAAATTAAGAGGATAATAGAGAAAGTTCCCACACCCAAAGGCCCAGTTTCTCTCAGCTGGACTGGGGCTCGGGGCTCGGATGGAAGACGGCAGAGGCCAAGCGCCACCTGCATCCCTCACACCTGGGACACACACACCAGCGTGACCCACCACTGCTGACGCTGGGCGAGGTTTCCCCGGCAACATTCCTCTTCCGCTTCCCCCACCCCGATGCTACCCCCCGGGGAAGGAGGGTCCACGCACGGCCCACACCTAAGGGTTGCGTTTTTCTTTTTAATTTGATGTTAAGTCTTGGAGGGCTCTGGGTTCCTTTCGTACCTGCACGGTGTCCCATAGTATGCACACGCCATGTACATTCGTAATTTTGTTAAATGCTGTGAAATCTCCCTGCACTGGAGTTTGTACATCGCATACGGGTGAGGCCGCCGGCCTGTGTCCTAGACGCTTGGCTTTCCCTATGTGGAAAATCGTATCCCAGCATCGTCTTAATTTTTCATTTCTCTTCTTATGAATGACTCTGAGCATTTCTTACGTGTCCAAGGGCCATTTTTTATTCCTCTCTTTTGGCAAATTCTTTGTTCACTTCTCTGTTAGAGTTCTGTGTATGTGAAGATCAGCTCTTCATCTGTGATACGACCCACTTGTGTATTTTCCCTGCACGCCCTTTGTCTTTTAACTTCGTGTTGCTGCAGTTGTTGAGGCCGTGGAAAAAATCTTTTAGGCAAAAAATTTTCATCTTACGGCTTCTGGATTTTGTGTCGTAGCATAAAAGGCCTTCTCCACTGTAGGTTAGGAAGGACTTTCCCTACGTTTTCTTCTAGTACTACTATTGTTTTGCTCCCTAACATTTACGTTCTGATCCTTCTGGAATCGTGCCGGTGTCTGGTGTGAGCTGTGCATCTAATTTGAGGTGCTGACCCCGCTGTTTAAGGATCATTTATCAATTGTCCATCTGTCCACCACTGATTTAAGGTGCCAACTTCATCACGCACTGGCATGTCATGCGTGGAGCTAGGTCTTTTCCTGACCTATGTTCTGTTCTGTGAGTCTGGCTGGGCAGGTGCCAGGAGGGAGTCCCCACCACGTGTCCCCGTTGCAGGTTGGCAGCTCGCGACGCGGCGGCTCCGCGGGTGAGACCTGGCTGCAGCCGCGGTCACGCCTCGCGCGGCCCCAGCCCCCATTTTCTCGTTGGCAGCGTTTCTTATTCCTCCCGTTGGAAGCAGCTGATCAGGAGCAACTAGAAGATAAAAGGTCTGAGTCTCTTATCTGTGTGCTCCAATCTCAAAAGATACGGCCTTATCTGGGGCTCCCAGATACACCACTTGGCACCGATGGGTGGGGACACTGATCTCTGAAGAGGGACAGTTTTCAGCTAAGGGACTTTGCTGGATGGCTCTGTGACTTGAGGCTGAAGCCCAAGATCCGTCCTGGCTTCTGCTTCCCTCCCACGGCCTGGCTAGGCAGGAAGGGCGGCTCCTGTCCTTCCTGCAGATGTCCCTCTGCCGCTCACCTGTGGACGCAGCGTCAGCACAGGTGCTGAGCCCCCGAGACCCCTGACCCTCCCGGGCAGAATAGGCTGCCTCCCTCTTGTGTCTTTATCTGCCCGACTCATCCAACATCGCAAGGCGAGACTCGGCCCAGCTTCTCAGGACCTCTGGGGTCAGGAGCTGCAGTTGTCTGAACAGGGAACCGGGCCAGGGACATTGTGGCTTTTAGACTGTTTCACGAATTGCATTTATTCTGGCTTAAGATGCGCGGCACGCATGCACGCTTTTGTCTAACCTCCAGAGCGGGTGGCATGGCGGCCTGCACCCTCAGTACCTGGCCTTGCCTCTGTCGTGAGGCTCACGTCTGTGTCACTGCACGTGGCAGGCGGCCAGGCGCTGGAGGAGCCTCGGTGACCCTCCTGGGCCCTCACGGCCCCCGTTCTGCCCACCCCTACGTCCCCCACCAGGCAGAACTAGAGGCAGGTGCTGCTTTTCCTCCTCCTGGCACCTCCCCGAGCCTCTTTCCTCGTCCCTCCTCCCCCAGCTCACGCTCAGCTACCCCTGGCGTGTGTTGGTGGCTCACACTGAGGTGGCTTTCCTTCCGGGACATTTGCTTCCTGTGAGCAGACCTGGAACACCAGCAAGCCCCCCACTCACCCGGTCCCCGGCAGCTCCCGGCCCTGGTCCAGCGATGGTGAGCACCGGGAGGCCCCAGGGTCCGGGAGGAGCACGCACATCCCACACCGGGCGGCTGTGATGAGGCCACTGGTCGGGATGAGGAAGACAACCACGTCCTCTGCTGGACCCGGGTGCCCTTGGGACGTGAGTGAGCACCCCGGTCAGCGGGCCACAGAGATGTGGTCTGGGAGGGAGCCATGTGGCACCACGTGTGGTGCATCTCAGCACACTGTGTGGACGGGGTGCAGCACACACGGCAAATGCACGTCTGAGGGAGCCAGTTCGAGAGGCTGCACACTTGGCGTGTGCTGCAATGTCTCACAACCGCGTCGCTGGGTACCAGAAACGCAAGGCTGCGGTGATGGAGGTCCGAGCGCAAGCCACAGCGTCCCTTGCTGCATTTAGTGAGACAGCGGATTTTGTCTGAGTTTTATCTTATTAGGGGTTACCTGGCAGGCACATTGAGCTCAGCAGTCACACCGTGCTGCTGCTGCAATGAGTGACAGCAAGTTCCTTCAACAGAGAAAACACGAAGACCCTTGAAGCTCTCCCCTGCGGGGCGCGGCTTGGCCAAGGGCAGCAGGGCTGGTCCTGGGCAGGGCGGGGCTGCTCCCTGTCGCTGGGCTGCAGCAGGAAGCTCCCTGGTGACCCCCAGCCACAGCCGCCGACCTCACTCTCACTTCCTGTTCCGTTATGTGCACGACCGAAATGTCAGGGAGTTAAAAGGAAAACTGGGGGAAGACGCAGTCAAACGGGAACAAGGATGCGCTTTCCCGGAAGATGACGCCTGGTTGGATGACTTATCCCCGGAGAATGCGAGTTGGAGCCAGACAAACGGAGCGAATTACCCGGGATATTACAGACCCTTCATGCTGCATCCCTGGGCCCCCCATGGAGCTTATTCTGAAAACCGTCCTCCCCTCCCTCCTCTGATGGGATTTGGAGCTTCACTCCCTGACGAGGGTCTCACAGTCCCTCCTGCAGGGCCCACGGCTACCGGCTGCCGGTGGTGGCTGCGATCACTTGTGTCAACCGACACGACGTCAGGGAGAGGCCAGAGCTGAAAACCCAGCCGGGTCGTGGGGAGCAGGCCCTGCAGCAGCTGCAGCCGTGTCTCAGCCAAAGTAGCAGCAACGGAGAAGGAATCAGCAGCTTCTCTCCTCGAGGGCGGAGCAACAGCCGAGCGGCTCCCGTGGCTCACTTGGGAGCGAGTGCTCTGCACCTTGTGGGGCTGGTGCCGTCTCACACCCCGTGGATCTAGCAGTGAACCAACAGGCGGGGCATGTCACGCTGCTGTAGCCGCTGGATCTGGTGGGCGTGGAAAGGGGTGGTCCCTGCTTCCATGGTGCCTGTGAGGCTGAGGGGTGGGAGCCTGGCCACGCCAGCTATGGACCCGGCGCCAGTGCCTGGGGCTGTGACAACGTGGGGGGGGGGACGGGATGGCCACGGGACGCATGCTGGGCCTGACGCCCCACCTCGTTTGCGGAGAAGAGGCCTGACCCTCACCTCGCTGCTTGTAGGTCGGCCTCACGCCACCGAAGCCACGAATTCGTGGCTGGTTTGGGATTAAAAGCATGTGGTGCTCTTGGCACGTCCTGTAACTGGGACAGGAAGGTTTTCCTCCCCACTGTGCTAAGCGAGAGTAAGTGTGATTGTTGAAACAGGGAAAGCATTCCTGCAGGGAAGCACTCTGGCTGGATCCCAACAGGGGGGCACCGGGACCAGCAGGCTGGGCGCGGCGTGAGCCAGGCCCGGGTACTGGCAAGAACGTGCCGCCTGGGCCTCCTCCACCTGCAGATGCACCTGAGAATGAGCCGGCCTCGCAGGGTGGGGTCTCAGGTGAGGGGCTGGAGCTCACCTTTCACCTTGGACTTCTGTGGCATCACCCACAACACCCTGGCGAGCCCCAGCCACCACGCCACCTACTTAATGCTTCATCTAGTGTTTTCTGTTGATTTTATAAATCAGTTATGATGCATTGTAAACAAATCAAAAGCCTTCATCATCCATGGTCTGAAGTGGCTGACTTCTGAGTGCAGGTGAGCGCTGGGGCTTGTGCTGCCCACGTTGCCGTGTTCAGTCTAGACGAGAACCTCGTGTGTAAGGATTGCGTCACGTCTGATTTCCAGGTGGGGAAACTGAGGTCCAGGGTGCTGAGACTCGGCCGTGCTGGATCCCAGAGCCCCCACCCTCACCCTCATCAAGCGTAATTTCATCGTCTACCTGTGCCTCAGCTCTTCACCGGTGGCACAGGACATCCTGTGGAGGTTTGCTGCGTAGATGGCCCAGGGAAGGTCCTGAGGGTCTGCGGGAGCCGTGAGGACGCAGGAGGAAAGGCCACAGGTCAGACCACGTACAGGAAGGCCCTGACGTCAGCAAGGTCCCCGGCGGGCACTGGTGGTGTGACCAGGCCCCAGGACCGGGTCCTGAACCCAGCCTGCCTTCCACTCTGGTTGTAAGTCTGACCTCACGGAGGGAGCAGGTGTGAGGCGTGTGGAGTCCGTGGCCCAGTGGCACTGGCTGGGCAGGGCTGCCGCGGGTGGGGAGGGTGAGCCGGTGGCACATTGTGGCCTCAGTTCCCTCTGAAATTCCCAGTTATTTCTCAAATACGATGCTCAGCCTTTCTTTTCAGGCCTGTGACACACTTCCTCTTGGGACGGGGGCTGAGGGTGCAAAGTGGGAGTTTCTGTTTGGTTCCCTTGGGGCTGAGTGGGAAGGGAGGTGTTCAGCCTTTGCTCAGAACACACCTTGTCTCTCATTCCAGCACATCGTTTTAAGAAATAAAAGGTGAGAAAAGGGAACTACCTACAACCACTGAGAGAAAAATGAGCAAATAAAGAACTGAATGCCCTCGAAGTTCAAGGAAGCCCAGAGACAAGCAGGTTGCTCAGGGGTTGCAAAGGCTCCCAGGCATCTGAGAACTGTGCCTCAGAGCTGAGAAAGGAGGAGGAAGCAGCTTATCACTCCCGTCTCCAAAGACTGCTTAGCAAACAGGGAGAGACCCAGGGCGACGGTCTTCCTCCATCCACCACGCTGGCTCACACCAGTCAGGTGTCAGCTCTGTGCACAGTGCTGTGGCAGGTGTACGTGCCCATGCGAGCAGGTGCCCAGCATCTCCTGTTGGTGGGTCTGATTGAGGAGACACCTGTGACCTGGGGACATGCCCATCCGAGCAGGTGCCCAGCATCTCGTATTGGTGGGTCTGATTGAGGGGACACCTGTGGACGTGCCCATCCGAGCAGGTGGCCAGCATCTCCTGTTGGTGGATCTGATTGAGGGGACACCTGTGGATGTGCCCATCTGAGCAGGTGCCCAGCATCTCCTGTTGGTGGGTCTGATTGAGGGGACACCTGTTACCTGTGGATGTGCCCATCTGAGCAGGTCCCCAGTGTCTCCTGTTCGTGGGTCTGACTGTGGTGGCATCTCATGAACGTGAATTGACAAAGACGGAGACCTGGTGGCAGTCGGGAGAAGTCCTCACATTGTGAGCTCTGCGAGGCCATCAGAAGACTGCTTTATTCATTTTAAGTTCTCATTTCCAGAATGTGGGTCCCCCTGTCAGGAAATGTACCTGGTGATCCCCTTGAGAGCACCTACAGGCAGGATGAATGCCCCCTGTGATGGGGACAGGTTTGTGTAGGATTCCAGCAGCCTCTCCTGCTACGGCCTCTCGCCTGTGACCTCTCCCACTGGTGTCCATCAGCAGCAGCCCTGTGGTGAACAGGGCCGTGTTCGAATCTTGACACTGAGGTGTCAATCACTGGACTAGTCACTACGTGTGCAGGCGACAGACATCAGCCCAGGTAACAGCTGTTTCGCCTCTGGGCCCTGTTTTCAGTTTAGCGGCATATGCTAAGGGGTCCTATTCTGTTCTTCCAGGCGCTTTTCAGCTCATCTCATGAGCATAATCCTTGAACGCCAAGTTCTAAGGGGAGTCAGATGGAGACACAGTATTCACAGCTCCGACTGGAGCCCAGAAATGCAGGCCTGGATTTGGTGGGAAATTAGAGCAGGTGCAGACCCAGCTCCTACCCCAGGATGTCAACACGCTCATCTAGCTGAGATAGGTTTACTAATTGCAAAGAAAAATGGACATCAAGATTAGATGCCTTTTCAGCTGAATTTTAAGGCCAATGTTGTTCAAGTTTTCCAAATTAATTTTATGAGGTTGTTATTTAGATTAACATGAAAGTCTGCTAAAGACAACCCAAAGATTCCTATACCTGATTTTTTTTTTATGGGTATAGATGTATTACTTCCACATGAAATATTTGTGAATAAAATCTAGTCCTGTATAAAAAGTATAATACACTGTATTCATTATCTATTATTGTATGACAAATTACTCCAAAACATAGTAGCTTAACCTTGTAAATTGTTATCTCACGGTTTCTGTGGGTCAGGCATCTCTGCATGCCCTGCCAGGCTTGCTGGCTGAGGACCTGTCTCCAGGCTGCCATCAGGCATCATCTCAGGGCTCAGCTGGGGCAGGATTTGCTTCCAGCCTTGCTCAGTGGCTTGCTAGGTGTTGTTGGAGTCGCCAAGCTGTTCACCTGAGGGCTCAAGGTCCCACTGGCTGAGTGCTGGGGTCTCTGCCCCGGGCTGCTGGTGTCATTAACATGAACAAGCAGGGGAGACCGAGGGAGAGTGGGTGCCTGTGAGCAAGTCTCAGTCTCTATAACCCAATCTTGGGAGTGACATCCATCGCCTTTGCCATGATCTATCTGTTAGTCCCCAGGCCAGCCCACACACAAGGGGAGGAAATTCCAGAGGGCGGGAATGCCAGGAGACGGCTCAGAGCTGCCGACCACACGTACCGTGAGCGAGCACAGCTGTTCTGGGCGGGCACTAAGGTGGGTCTGTAACATCATCAACACAACTCATCACCTCTGCAGTTTGTGAGGAATTACATGATCGTTCCAATATATGCTGAGAAGACATTTAATGTAAGTTAACAACCATTCCTGATTTTTTAAAACAAAACCTGTTAAGTAATATGGGAATAGAATGAAACCACTTAAATATAATAAAAACCAACCGACAAAACCCCTTTCAGTTAAGTTTAGGAGCTAGACAGTGATGCCTTAGTCACTATTATTTAAGATTATGTTGGATATTGTAGAAAATGCAGCACAATAAAACAAAATGAGCTATATGGTATAAAATTCAAAAGTAAAAATAAAGTTACCTCTTTTGTGCTTATGATATGAAAGTATACCTGGGAAATACAAGAGATACTAGTAACAAACTACTGAAATTAATTAGCAATTTGGTTAAGTGGCTGGATAGAAAATAGATGTATAAAAACCAATAACTTCCAAAAAAAACCAATGCAACAACAATAAAAAAACCTAATAGCTTTTTTCTATGTATCTACTTATCTACATATAGACATCTTTATCTATCTGTCTATTGAAACCACCCTGTTGGTTCTGTTTCTCTGGAAAACCCTGACTAATACACAATCTAATAAATGATCAGATATTTGAGCTGTTGCCACCACAGGAAAGATAGAGGCTGGCATTTGAGCTCAGCTGGGTTTAATTGCCAGGTGAAAACAAACAAATTAATACTTTTCAGAGTAACAAATCAGAGTTCAGAATCTCTGTACTATATCATTTATCATGTCTAGTTTACAGTCCAAAATTACTAGATATATGAAGAAACAAAAATATGTGACTCATGCTAAAAAAAAAAAAAAGTCCATTACTAGAGACTGACCCTGAGATGATCCAGATGTTAAAATTAGCAGACAAAAATTTCAAGGCAAAAAGAACAAATTGGGAGGCATCAATGTACCAGACTTCAGTGAATGTGAAATAGCATCTCATTACGGGTTTTCATTGGCAATTTCTAATGGTTAATGATGGTCAGCATCTTTTCACATGCCTAATAGCCATTCATTTATCAGACCTATTCAAATCTCTTGCCCATTTTAAAATTGGGTTGTCTTTTTATTAGAGTTTTAAGAATTCTCTATACATTTTTTATATACTATCCTTTAAAAATAATATTCTTTTATAAAATATTTTATATAATATGTTCTTTTAATGTGTAATCTTTTATAAAATCCTTTATGAAGAATTTTATGTTACAAATCCTTTTTAAAATACATGATTTGTATCTTCTAGTCTGTGGCTTATGTTTTATTCAGTGGTGTCTTTTGAAGTGCAAAAGTTTTCATTTTGATGAAGTCTAATTAATCAATTTGTTCTTTTGAGAATGTGGTTTTGGTGTTGTATTTAAGAACTCTGTCTAACATAAGGTCACAAAGATTTTTCTGCTACATTTCTTCTAAAAGTCTTATAGATTTAGCTGTTACATTTAGGTCTATAATACCTTTTGAGTCATTTTATGTGTATGTGTTTGGTGGGAAGAAAGGGTCTTCATTCGTCTTTTTTGCATATGGATATCCAATTTTCTCAGCATCATTTGTTGAAAAGATTATCATTTCTCCAGTGATTGCCTTGACACCTTTGTTGAAAATCAGTTAACTATAAATGTAAGAGTTTATTTCTGGACTCTCAGTTCTGTTCCATCGATCTACACGTCTGTCCATCCTTAATGCCCGTTCCACACTGTCTCGATTACCGTGTCTTTGTGGTTAGTGTTGAAGTTAGGAAACTCCAAGTGTTACAACTTTGTTCTTCTTATTCCAAATGGTTTTGGTATTCCAGATCCTTTGTAGTTTCATAGACATTTTAGGGTTATCTTGTCATTTTCTGAAAAAGACCTTGCTGGGATTTCAACATGGATTACATTCAGTTTAGAGACTGAGTCCAGGAGAATCGCTATCTAACAATATTGCCTCTTCCAATCCATGAACATCGGCTGTCTCTCCATTTATTTGGATATTTTTTAATGTCTCTCAGCAATATTTTGTAGTTTTCAGGGTACAATTCTTGGATTTCTTTTGTTAAATTCATTCTTAAGATTTTTTCCATCTTGATGCTGTTGTGAATGGAATCGTTTCTTAATTTTCTTCTTTGCTGCTGTTACGCAGAGCTGCAAGTGCTGGTATATGGAAATAGAGTCAATTTTTGAAATCCTGTGTCCTGTGATCTTGCTGAACTTGTTTATTAGTTAAAGTGTGTTTTTGGTGAATTTCTTAGAATTTTGCACATGAAGATAATCTGCAAATAAGGACAGTTTTACTTCTTCCTCTCTAATTCAGATGCCTTTGTTTTATTTGTTTTGCCTTATTGCATTGGCTAGAACCTCCAGCACAATGGTGAATAGAAGTGGTGGCAGTGGACATTCTCTCCTTATTCCTGATCTTAGAGAAAAAATTTTAGTCAATCTTTCATCATTACGTGTTATGTTAGCTATAGGTTTTACACAGATGCCCTTCGTCAAATTGAGGAAGTTTTCCTTCCATTCCTAGTTTGTGGAGACATTTTATCATGAAAGAACGTTGGATATTTTCAAATGCTTTTTCTGAGTCTATTGAGACGATCCTGTGGTTTTTGTTCTTTGTTTTACAAATGATGTATATTCCACTAGTTAAGTGTTGGCTGTTAAACCAGTATTTGGATGTTAGGGTATAAATCCTCCTTGGACATGAAGTATTTTATACGTTGCTGGATTCAGTCTGTTGATATTTTGTTAGGGATTTTTGTATCTATGTTCATGAGGGTATGGGCCTATGGTTTTCTTACCTTGTGGGGTCTTTGGCTATGATATAAGGATAATACTGGCCTCATCAGATGAATTGGAAGATATGCCCTCCTCCTCTGCTTTCATAAACAGTTTGTGAAGGATTGGTATTAATTCTTCTTTCAGTATTTGCTAGAATTCACCAATAAGGCCGTCTGGCTTTTCCTTTTAGGAATTGAATTTTAATTATTAATTCAATGTCTTGTTATCAGTCTATTTAGATTATATTCCTTCTTGAGTCAGGTTTGGTAATTTGTGCCTTTCTAGGAATTTGTCCATTTCACCTAAGCTGTTTAACTTTGGTCATAAAGTTGTTCGTGGTATTATTTTATAATCCTTTTAATGTGCATGGGGTCAGTAGTGATTATCCTGTTTTGCTCCTGGTTTTGGTCATTTGCACCCTGTCTTTTCCCCTCGCGCTGCTTGTGCTTCATGGCACCAGTCCCTCACCTTGGGCCCTGTCTTTCAGCCTGATCCCTGCAGCTCCCTTCGCGTGGCTCTGACGTGGGCTTCCTGGCCACATGCTGTGATACAGCTGCCCACCTGACACAGTGGCTGGCTTTAGACAAGGGCTCAGCAGGTTTTAGCTTCTCTCCCTTTTTTGTCTTCTGTGACTCTGGGTCCACCAGGACTTTGGTAAACGCCCCACGTGGTCTGGGTGGGAGAGCCCGAAGCCCTTCTCGGGACTGGAACGTGGCTGCACTGGGTCATGGCAGCTCTCTGCACACCCTGCAGCGCTGTGGTCCAGGTGCATCAGCACGGCGCTCCCCCTGCCTTGCTGGCTGCTTGGACTGATGCTGGTGCGGGGCTGGGGCTGGAGTGTGGGTGGTGGGGTGGTCATCTTGGGTGGCAGGTGGGGGCGTGGGAGGGGCCCGGCTGTCACTCGATGCCACGCCAGTGCACACTCGCAGTGCTCTCTGCCCTCTCTCTCCTGTGCTGGCCCCGGGTACCCCCGCCATCTCCAGTTTCCAGGGTGGGGAGTGGCACAGTGAGGACCCAGCAGACCTGGGAAAACAGTTCACCAGTGAGGACCACCCAGACTGACGCTCGTATCTCTGCTTTTCTATGTTTCTATTCTTTAAAGAGCCATGAGGAAAATGTTATTTGAATCAAATATAATCTTGTTATAGATGTTTCTGGCATAGAAACATGCCCACCAACTCTTGTTGATTGGTTGGAACCATATGGATTTTGGCTGTTGTACTCCTTGTTAACATTTTTATTCCTATCTAAACTAATTAGGCATAAACAAAGGGACAAAAACTCCCCAAATATGGGAGATGTTAATGGCCTGTTAGGAGCTCATCCGATCTCTTTTGCAAGAGCAGAAGTGCTTTAATTTAAAAACAAGGAATCTTGCCCAGGCGTTGAGTTTCCAGGTACCTCCAAGTTTTGAGAGCTGCTTGTGAAGACTCTGGGGAGTCTTGCTGGCTTTATGACATCCCTCCAGAGTCTTCTCACAGCTAAGGTGGCACACCCAAAGTGGCGGTCATCGCCAGGCCTGTCCAGGTCTCGTCCTTGGAGCCCCAGGCCACAAACGTGCTGAACGGCAGCCCAGGGGCAGCTCCCTGGCTGAGTCCCAGCGGGGTTGGCAGGGAGCGGGCTGGACTGGTGTCCTCACTCTGTCTGGGGACCCGCTCTGTGTCCTGAGGCCAGGACAGTGAGCCTCTCCTGGGGCCACCCCAGCCTCTCACCTCCTCCCTGTAGCTGCCCCCCCTGTCTCTGCACACCAGCTGGGCCTCCCGTGGGCCCATGCAGTGACAGTGCTGTGCGGTGCTCAGGCTCACCCTCCACTGGTGCCCGGTCTTGTGTGTCTGCTCCTTCCGTCCTCCCCGGCAGAGCAGCGTCTCGGCTCCATTTCAGATCTTCCCCTGCTGGTGGCCCAACTCCAGGACTCAGAGGACCTGAACATGGGGCACGACAGTTGTCTTGGGCCTCTGTCCGAGAAAGTCGAGGCACGAGCCGGATGGAGCCCCTGGACACCAGGTGGCCTTTGCCACGCCTGAGAGCGCAGGGGTGAAGCCCGAGTGGGCGGCTCTGTGCCCCTCCACAGACAGCGGCGAGATTCCCAGCCCCCGAGGGTCTGGATGCAGCTTCGTTTCTCCGGAGCTGTGTCACAGAACCGTTTCTCCTGTTCGGGAACCCTCCCTTTCTTCTCTTCTGTCGGACTCCAGGTCCATGGTTTAGGGCAACTCCTCCTGCAAAGACGGAGGCGGCTGATGAGGTCGAGAGGTTGACACGAATGAGCTCCGCACCCCACCCCGCAGCGGCAGGGAAGGGAGGGTCTTCCTGAGGCCAGGGAGGGTGTCACGGGGCTCAGAGCTGGCTTGGAAGATGGTCACTGTGGTCTGCACCATGTGGCCTGGGGACTGCATCTGGAAGCCACGTCTGCGGGGCCACACATGGCCTCACCCACACGGCAGTTTCCGGGAGGGTCTAGTCCTTTGTACATCACATTGCTTGCCTTGCATTAGTTTTTCTGTAAATAATACACAATCTCATCAAGGAAATGGAAGGGCATGAAAATGCACAGTGTGAAACGTGGGGTCCTCGCTTCCCCAAACCCGGCCTGGCTTTCTGCACCCTGGTTTGCGAGAATCATCGAATCTCCGTATAATCCCTGCTGCCTACGAATGTCTTTCTGCAAAACCCACCTCTTTTCCTTTTCCTCTGGCCCTTGTGTGATTCGCGTGTCCTTCCCGAGGAAGCCTGTTCCTGGGGCAGCCCCACTTTACGCTGCCTGGCTCCTGGCTCTGGGCCCCCCAGACGGCCCCGCAGCTCCTCCTGGGACAGGGGTGCGTGTGCTCCCGTCCCACCGGTGGTGGGGGCCGTCCCTGCAGCTGTCCGCCTTTGCACCCCAAGACAGTAGCGCCCAGACGGCCTCCGCCAGGGCTGCTCGCCCTGACCACAAGGTTAGCAGAGAGAAAACGCGCTGGGAAAATAACGAATGAGCAGTTTTTCCAGAACTCAAATTCCGTTGGCTGAAGACATGAACTTTCATATGTGAAGGCTGAGCCGTGTGTTTTACGAGACCAAAGACACATACACGTCGCGCGGTGTCAGGGACACCCTGCAGTTCAGCGCGAGGTTCGCTGACCCCGGCTGCTTCTGCGATGATGCTGCTGTTTACATTCTGACTCAGACGTCCAGCATTCCTCGAATTGTTGGAACTGGGGAGCAGAGAAACCCTCCCCACTGTCCACACAGCCACCACCGGCCTTTTGACTGGGACGTGCTGGGGTTTGTGCGGAAGCCCCAGGGGCAGGGGTGGTGGGAGAGCAAGCAGGGGACGGCAGAGTCTTTGCCTCCCGTGTGCAGCCGGGAGCCTGGGCCTGGAGGCTCAGCGCAGGCTGACTGCAGGGCAGACCTGCGGGGCTGCTGAGTCTGGCCACAGGTTTCTGCTGTGGACCGCCCACGACAGTCAGTGCGCGCTCCTCTACTGGGGCAAAAACGCAGGATGCAGGAGGCTCGGGCCATGGGAGGCCAGAGCTGGGAAGCACCTCCGTGCTGGTCGTGGGTGCGCCCTGCTGCCCACCTTGGGTGGGCTGGGGCAGCTTGGCTGAGGCGTGTGGTCAGGAGACCTCGGCGAAAGCACAGCTGGTCTGAGCAGTCAGCTGGAAAAGGAGGGACGGGCGTGGGGGAGAATGGGGGTGCAGTGAACACCCCGGAGGGAGGCTGGGCAAGAGGGAGCTCGTCCGGGCCCCCAGGCCTTTACGAATGGGAGAAGCAGTTGAGGTTGCTGCCAGACGGGAGGTCCACCTGTGCTGGGCAGGGCAGGGCTGGCAGGTGGGGCCCTGGAGGTGAGGGACTGCGACCCTCACGGGGTCAGAGTGAGAGACCCTTCCTGCCTCAGTCATCCCGCTGCATTTACTGGGCTGTGAATGGGGGGCGTCCCCTAAAGGGGACTGGGGCCCCGGAGGCCCCGTGGGCTGCCGCACAGCAGAGCCGACTGCCCGACAAGGAGACGCCCAGCGCCTGAAACGGGAAGCCCCGACCGGCAGCTTCACTTCCCACCGCCTGCGGTATCTGCCCGAGGAGCCGCCCAGAGCCCACCCTCCAGGAGCAGGCCTGCCACCCGCCCGTGGGGGGCCAGAGCGGGAGAACGCCGCGGGGCAGGTCCCCACCACCGTGCTGCCTGCTTGCCTGCGCACTGGGCCCACACGACCCCAGAGCCTTGGCATCGAAGATGCTTTCTTGAGAAGAATTTTTTTCCTTTCTGACTTAAAACAAAGGATTTTTAAGACGGTGAAACCAAGCACCACAGTCTCAAGAAACCCGTTTCCCCCTCCCTGCTGGCTCCTATTCCACCCACATTTTACGATCGTCACTGTCACTTTCCCAAGAGTGTCACCGCGAAAGTCTGATCGGGAGCACAAGTGTCTGGCCCTCCCTCACTTTCTCTGTTCCCCTATTTTCTCACCACTTCTTGTTCATCTAGGGTTTGCTTCCGTTTGCGACGCGTGCTCTCGGACCCAGGCCGTGTCCTGTGGGCGACTCTGAAATTATTAAAGGCCGCAGTTCAAAGCACGTGTGAGTGGTGCCGGCCCCGTGCCCGGGACAGCTGAGGGGTCACTGGCGCCGCAGCAGCCGCCTGCCCCCCAGGAGTCCCCGGCCAAGCGGCCTCACTGGTGACCCCTGGGGTGACGGCCCCTGCCTGCCTCCTCCCGGGACCTCTGCCTCAGCTGGGGTTTGAGGCTGTGGGGTCATTGCCCCCTGGAGCGCCCCTGGGGCGAGGAGGGGTCAGGGTGACCAGACTCAGACTGCATGAAGTGGCCTTCCAGAGCCTTCTAGGGCCTTCTGGGACCCAATCCAGGGACTGGTGCTCAATCACCAGCCAAAGTCCCTTGGCGTTCTCTTGCCTGCTCCCACGGAGCTCCGGGCTTGGAGGCGGGACCCGCAGGAAGGGGACAGCCCCAGCCCTGGAGGTGCCCCTGCGCCGGGCATGGTGGGACCCTGTTGGTATCCCGGGTCCCTGCTGTCTCCTCGCCCTCCTGCGTCTGTACCCGAGCTCCCTCACGTGCGTCCATTCCGCCACCGCCTTAGGGAAAAGCATCTTTCCCGTCCCAGGAGACCCTCGGGAGTTCCCCAGGCTGCCAGGAACCTGCTCTGGGTCCCGGGCAGGGTCCTCCCACTGGAGAGCAGGTGACAGTGGGAATGCCCCTCTCCTGTCCCACAGACCCTAGGACCCTGGGTGACAGTGGGGATGCCACTCTCCTGTCCCACAGACCCTAGGACCCCGGTGACAGTGGGGTCCCCTGTCCTGCTTCCCACAGATGCTGGGTGATGACGGAGAGACTGTGGCTCCCTCCCCAGTGCCTTGGCTGGCGTCACGTGCCCCGGGCAGCTGCGGCGTGTGCTGCCCACACCTGAGCAAGTTCCTGCCGCTCGCTCACCTGGCCCCGGGTCGGCTGATGCTGAGCCAGCACCAGGACGACCACAGCTGGTCACCGTGGGGGCTCCCAGCACTGGCTCCGCCCTTGCATGTTCGCAGGGGTCCTGTCTGGGGATCTGGTCGGTACAAGACGGGCTTGCCCTGGGCTTGCTGCGACTTTCCCTGACCATCAGTGGACTCTGCCATCCTCACTCGAGTCTCCCCTGCCTCGCTGCCACCGGGCGAGTGGTCTTCCCACCCAACTCAGTCCTCTGTCGACTATCCGTATTACAGATGTTTTCTCCTAGTTTATGACTTTTCTTTTCACTCTGTCTCTTGTCTTTTAATGATTGATTTGGGTGCAGGAAATTTGTCAGCCTTTTTCCATGATCTTTCTCTTTTGTGTATGAACAAATGCTTCCCAGCCTTGAGGACAGAGAGATTTCTCCTGTAACTTCTGCTCTCGAGTTTTGCTCTCCCTGTACGAGTCCTGATCCATCTGGAAGCAATCGTTCGTGTTTGGTTCAAGACAGGGATCCCATTTCATGTGTTTTACACGCATGGTCAGTTCCCTGGCACTGAGCCTCGGCCTGCACATGGGCCCGTCCTGCACCAGGTTTGCTCTGTGCACGCAGCTGACCCTGGGCTCACCGTCCCGTCCCCCCACCTGGGTCAGACCAGCACATCCTGGTCCCTTCACCTGACCGTTGGCCCCGCCGTCCTGCAGGGCAGCTTCCTGCCTCTCTGCCAGCAACACTCCCTCGTGCCGGGAAAGGTGTCCCTGACAAAACTCCTGCCTTCCTGAGGCCCACTCTCAAGTGGTGCTGTGTGTATGGCGGGGAGAGACCCAGCGCTGGGAGGTTCTTGGGGAAAAGTGAAACAGGGATCGAGAGTGGGGAGGGGCCGCTGTTGGAAGGGAGTGTCGGGGACATGCAGGAGAAGGTGGTTGGCGCTGGAGCAAACTGGGAGGGCATGAGGGAGTGTGCCACGGGAAGGGTGCTCCAGGCAGCAGGAACAGCGAGTATGGAGGCCCTGAGGAGAGGAGGCCAGTGTGGCTGGCGAGGAGCGTGGGAGTGGTCATGGGAGATGAGCTTGGAAGCGTCCGGGAGCGTCTTGTAGGGCCCTGCAGGCCACTGGGGTGCTGTGGGTTTTCCCCAAAATGAGCCAGGGAGGCAGGGGGAGCTGTGACTCCTCCCACGTGTGATATGCGTCCTCCTCCCTGACTTCTAACCGGTCTTGCATGTTTCTTCAGTTTACGTAACTGGAATCCAGTGTCTTCACACCATGGCCCGTTGTGCGAATACACCACACACGGTGCTGGGAGCCACGTGAAGTCCACGTGCAGAGGAGAACCAGCCCCCTGTTCCTGCTCTCTTGCCATTCAAACAATAGGCTAAACACGGAAGGAATATTCCTGAAGGGGCGGTGTCCCCCACTATCGCGGCTCTGACCGGCTGGAATGTGCCCTGCCTTCATCTTGTTCTGATCGGGACAATTAATCAGAAACTTTGCTGAGGGACATCCTGACCCAGCAAGGCCCAGAGCATCCCGGCAGCACCAGCTGGTCCCGTCGCAGTTTCAGTTCTAGCTTTTGCTTCTGGCTGTATGGTCCATTTTAACTGAATCTTGTGCATGGTGTGAGGTGAGACGATGGAGATTACCTTCCACACTGAGCCACCTGGGCCCTTGGCCAGTCGGCCACACGTGATCCGTCTGTTTCTGGACTTTCTGTTCTGTGATCTAGGTGCCGGTTCTAACACCAGCCACACTCTATTAGCAGAAATCAAGTAGTGTAAATCCTACAAATTTGTTATTTTTTACAATTGTTTTGGCCATTCCAGGTCCTTTGCACTCCCATATAAATTTGATAATCAATTTTTACAAAAACAAATGCCTGCTGGGATTTTGATAGGGATTGAATTTAATCTGTAGACGAATATGAAAGAACAGATATTTGAACAATATTGAGTCTTCTACGCCAGTGGTCCCCAACCTCCTTGGCAGCAGGGACTGTTTTCATGGAGGATCGTTTTTCCACAGACCAGGGACGGGGGGATGGTTTCAGGATGATTCAAGCACGTGACATTTACTGTGTACTTTATTTCTATTATTATTATACTGTAATACATAGTGAAATAGTTGTACAACTCACCATAGGTTGGGAATCCCTGGTCTAAGCCATAAAGATGGTATCTCTCTCCATTAATTGAATTCTTCCTAATTTCTCTCAGCAATGTGTTGTAGTTTTCAGTGTACAGCACTTAGACACATTTTATTAAATTTATTCCTAAGTATATCATGTTTCTGGATACTTTTGTAAATGTTTGTTTTTGTTTGTTGCTTATTTTCATCTTCTAATTGTTGCTGATACGTAGAAATATTAGTAATTTTTGTGTACTGATTTTGTGTCTTGTGACCTTGTTAAGTTCACTTATTCATTTTAGTAGTTTTCTTAAACCTATATTTTAGGATTGTCTATGAATACAATCATACTACCCGGAAATAAAGACAGTGTACTTCTTTTCCAATCTGTATGCCTTTCATTTCGTTTCTTGCCTTATTGCACTGTCTAGACCAATCTCTGCCTTTTTAATGGAAGTGTTTGGTCCGTTTTCATTTAACATAATTATTGATACTTGGGATTAAATCTTCCACCTGTTTGTCTCATCTGTTCTTTGTTCCTTCTTTCTTTTTTTCCATTTTTTCCCCTTTTGGATATATTGAGTATGTTTAGGATTCTATCTTATCTCCTCTGTTGGCTCATCAGCTATACCTGTCTTTCATGTTTTTGTGTGTTCTGTGGGGTTTATATACATACACCTCGATAACTCACAGTGCACCTTTAAACACTATTATGCTGCTTGACTTACAATGTAAGAATCTTCAATAATATGCTCCCATTTTCTTCTCTATATCCTTCATGCATTTTTGTCACAATCTACTTCTAGACATATCATAATCTTCCATAATAAATTGTTATTTTTGCTTTATGCAAATTCATTATCAAGACATTAAAAATGAGCAAAAAGGCTTTTATATTCACCACCTATTTACCATTTCCAGTGGTCTTCATTGCTTTGAATAGATCCAATTGCTGTCTGGAATCGTTTTCCTTCAGCACGAAGATTATTATTCTTCATTTATTGTATTGCATGTCTGCTGGTGATAAATTCTCAATTTTTGTGTGTCTGAAAGTGTCATAATTTTGTCATTTCATTCTTGAGGACTTTCGCTGAGTATCGTGGGTTCTAAGTTGACAGTCTTATCCCTCCCCCAGCACTTTTTAGATGTTATTCTGTTGTGTTCTGCCTTCTGCTGTTTCTAACAAGAAAAATTTGACAGCGCTTCTTATCATCATCTATCTTATGTTGTTTCTTATGCTTGTGGACTTGTGGTCAGACTTCATCTCCCAGCCCCGCAGAGCTCTGGAAGTTGTTCAGGTTACAACACCCACCAGCCTCCCGGAGCCTCACACACATGCACCTTGCACCCCCGCCCCCCCAGGCCCCTCTGTCCCTAGCCTCCACCTGTTCCCCAGCCCCTCCTGGGCCTCTCTCTGTGTGCCTGCCTGTCTCGGCGGGGTCCTCTCTTCCGCCTCAGGCTGACTATAGCCTTCCCTGTCCCTCCAGACTGCCTGGCTTCCCTCCTCAGGGGGCCCATGTCATCCACACCGTGTCTCTGCTGTCACGTCACCCTGGCCAGCCTCTCCGTCTGCTCTCCTTTGACCACCACCTGCCCCCTGTTCCCTCTGACTTTCCACCTGTGATACTTGTGGTCTTTTTCCACTCTCTCCTCACCTGGGAGCTCTCCTCACCCTGGCCCTCATGACTGTCAGTTCCCAACCGATGTTGTAGTGGCCCTTGGCTCCTGAATGTGCCCTGAAGCCTCCAGGCCAAGGGAGATGCTGCCCAGGGCAGGTGGAGGGCCCACCTGTGTGGAGGAGGCGACCAGGCAGAGGCAGGAAGGGTGGTCCTGGGGGCGACAAGAGGCACGGGGGTGGGGAAGGAAGGGAGCTGATCTGGCCTGGGGGCCAGAGGAGGCTCCTAAAGGGAATGTGGCCATGTGGGGCCTGGAGGCAGGTGCACACCTGTGCAGGCCCAAACCAGTGACAGCCAGAGCAGCCAAGGCAGCAGCTCTTGCCACAGCCCACACTGGTCAGCGGCCAGGGATTCAGCCTTAGAGCGCTGGTCCTGTCTCAGGCTCCTGTGGCTTTCTTCTCACAGTCAGGGCCTTCCAGCTGTCCGCACAGCCACCCAGATGAGTCACAGTTATTCAGGGACCCTGGGGTTTCCCTGCCTAGACCCTGCCTCTTCTGGGCAGGTGGGTCTTGGGTGGTGCTCCCCAGCCGTGCTTGGCCCCAGCTTCCAGACACCACCAGACCCCAGTGACCACCTCCCGTCCTAGGCAGTAACATTCTCTGCGGCCGGGGCTGGGTCTGGCCATGCTCAGGGCCCACTGGGCCCCCCACCCCCAGCCCTGCTCCTGTGCTGACAGAACTGCTCGCCATGGTTTTGGCCCCTGTCAGAGGAGGCTGCCCCAGATTCGCATTGTTTGGGATGGATTTGTGGCGGCTGTGCAGCTCTGAGCCCGGCCATGGCCCCAGCCTGGGAACCACCGCCGAGGGAGCAGAGTGGCCGGTGTCCTGCGCCCCAGGGCAGGTCTCACACCCCCACATTCCCCGGCTCAACACTGGATCCAGCAGCAGCTTCTCTCTTTCTCTGCTTTTTTTCTGTTCACATCCTGATTCATCCTCTGTTTATTAAACATGTGGAGTTTTTGAGTTGCAGTTTTTTGGGCTGCGAAGGCCTGATCCCACCAGCTGTTTACAATCTATCATCTTGCACAAACAGCCTCCGCATGGTTGTTAAGCTGGCCTGTGCCTGGGAAAGAGAATCTGGGTATCCAAATATTGGACTTTCAGCTTAATAAATGAGTGTAGCTCTCAGCATTCACCTCCCCAGACTGATAGCAAATTTGCATATTCTCCTTGTTTGCTTTGCTGCTCAAGGTTGATACCATGTCACTATGTCACTCTAAGTAGATGGCCCCTGGGAAACAGAACCAACTGCTGTTACCTCAGCATTGCATTGGAAGAGCCAGGCACAGGCTCCTGGAGTGACAGGGACCCCAGGTCTGATGCTGCATCACATGGACCAGCACCCTCCAGGCCTCGGGGCCTTGCTCCACCCACAGTTGACACAGCCCATAGAGGCTCCTTTCCTCGGTTACCGGCCTCCTGGAACACAACCTTTCCCCAGTAGACATGGGCAAAGGCCGTAAATGGATAGTTCAGAGTTATGAAAATCCAAATGGCTAATATACACACGGAAAAAAACTATCTCACCAGTAATCAAATAAATGCAAAGCAAAATGGTAGGGCCCTGGCATTTTGGCCTACCCGACAGCCATCCCCTATGCAAACCAGGTGTGGCCACTGAAGCTTGATGGTACCAGTTTCCGGGAAGGAGCCTGCAGGGTCCTGCAGAAAGTTCGCACCTTTCTACCTATTTGTTCCTCCCTCCATAGGTGAGTTCAGAGGACAGGGGAGTGGCAAGGCATAACGCACACACGTGTTCTCACAGCACAGTTTGTAGTCAGGAGAAATAAGACACATTTAAATAAATTATTCCTCACGGAATAATTACAACTGTTGAGAGAGTGAATGATGGAGAATCATGTAGCATGTAAGCCTCACGTGGAGGACGAGGTCTGGAGGTCATGGGGATGTCTGTGAGGATGTCAAGGGAAGGCACGGCCAGGTCTTCTCAGGGACAGGTGGGGAGGGTGGCTGCCATTGGGGAGGAAGCTTCTAAACGTTGATGGGGTGGTGGTCAGAGCTGGACACACTTGCCAAAACTCACCAAACTACACTTAAGATCTGCACCTGTATTGTCTATAAATTATGCCTCCATGAAGTTGATTAAAATGTATGATGTAAAATTATATAGAGAGCCCTTTTTCCTCATATTAAAATACATAGGAAAAAAGGACCATGCTAAAATATCATTAACAGTTCTTTGGGGATAATGGGATGTGGGAGTTGGACAGTTTCCTCTTCACACCTTATTTCCCACAACAGGTATTGCATAGTGCTGGATGGTGCCCCCCAAAGACACGTCCTTGTCCTCGTCTCTGAATTTGAATGTGACCATATTTAGGAACAGAGTCTCTGCAGATGTAATTAAAGATCTTAAGACAAGATCATCTGGGATTACTTGATTGGGCCCTAATCCGATGACAAGTGTCCTTGCAGGAGACGGAAGACACACTGGAGGGACGGCTGCGTGAAGAGCAAGGCAGAGATTGGGGTGATGCAGCCACAGCTGAGGAGCAAGTGGAGCCAACAGGATCTGGGAGAGACAAGGGTGCGTTCTCCTCTAGCACCTCTGTGGGGAGCATGGTCTTGCTGACAGCTTGGTTTTGGACTTTCAGCCTCCAGGACGGAAAGAGAACAAATTTCTGATGTCTTAAGCCCCTAGTTTGTGGTCATTTTTTTATGGTAGCCTTGGAAAAATAATACAGGCATGTAAGACCTATAACCAGAGAACAAAATGTACAACTAAAAAAGAAAAAGGTAGGAAAATATACAACCAACCTACACCATGTTCCAGGGATAAGAGGGGTGTGATGTGGTGAGGCCACCTGCCCCCGCAACTGGTCAGGGTGGTCTCTCCTTTGTTGTCCGCTTCTCTTTCTAGCCTCTATTGTCTCTTGCTCTCTCCTTCTCTTTTCCTTCTTCTGTCTTTCTTCTCTTAACTGATTATTATAGAGAATGAAATTTTAGTTTTAATAGCACGTTAAAAGGATCATGCACCATGATCAAGTGGGGTTTAACACTAGGATGCAAGGACAGTTCAACAAATACAAATGGATGAATATGATACCTCACCTTAACAGAATGAAGGACAAAATGAAGTGGTCATCTCAATAAACGCATAAAAGGCATTTGACAAAATTAAACTTCCTTTAATAATAAAAACTTTAAACAAATTAGGTTAAGAAGGAATGTTCCTCAACACAATAAAGGCTATATATGACAATCCCATAGCTAACATCATACTTAATGGTGAAGAGTTGAAAATTATCAGGAATAAGACAAAGATGCCCACTTTTACCACTTATATTCAACATAGTACTGGAAGTCTTAGCCAGAGCATTAAGGAAAAAGAAAGAAATTAAAGGCATCCAAACCAGAAAAGAAGAAGTTAAATTATCTCTGTTTGTAGTGATATGATCTTACATATAGAAAACTATAAAGACTCCACCAAAAAACTGTTATAACTAATAAATTCAGTAAAGTTACAGGATACAAAATCAGCAAACAGAATAAGTAACATTTCTATACACCAACAACAAATTATCTGAAAAAGAAACAAGAAAACAATCCCATTTACAATAGCATCAAAAAAAAAAACACTTAGGAATAAATTTAACCAAGGACCTGAAGGACCTGTACACTGAAAACCACAAAACACTGATGGAAGAAATTGAAGATAACACATACAGATGGAAAGATATTCTGTGTTCATGAATTGGAAGAATTAATATTGTTAAAGTGTCCATACTACCCAAAGTGCTCTGCAGATTCAGTGCAATCCCTATCAAAATTCCAATGGTATTTTTCACAGGAATAGAAAAAACAATCATAATATTCATATGAATCCACAAAAGACCCCAAATAGCCAAAGAAAACTCGAGCAAAAAGAGTAAAGCTGGAGGCAGCACACTACCTAATTTGAAAATCTACAAAGCTATAGTAACAAAAACGGTATGGTACTGACATAAAAACAGACACGCAGATGAATGGCACAGAATGGAGAGCCCAGAAGTAAATCCACATATTTATGGTCAGTTGATGCCAAGAACACATAATGGGGAAAGGACAGACTCTTGAATAAATGGTGCTTGGGAAACTGGATCTCCACATGCAGAAGAATGAAATTATAGCCTTACCTCACACCATATACAATGATCACCTCAAAATGCATTAAATACTTAAATGTAAGACATTAAACTACAAAATTACTAGAAGAAAACACAAGGAGAAGGCTCCATGATGTTGGTCTGGGCAAAGAATTTTTGGATATGACCCAAAAGCTCATCAACAAAAGCAAAAATAAACAAAAAGCTTCTTTACAGCAACAGAGTGATGAGACACCTACAGAATGGGAGAATATATTTGCAAACCAGGTATCTGATAAGGGGTTAATGTCCAAACTACACAAGGAACTGAAACAACTAAATAGTAAGAAAACAAACAACCCAAATAGAAAATGGACAAAGGGCCTGAATTGACATTTCTCAAAAGAAGATATACAAATGGTCAACAGTTGTATGAATAGATGCTCAACATCACTAATGGGAATGCAAATTAAAACTACAGTGAGATATCACCTCACACCTGGTAGAATGGCTACTGTAAAAAGACAAAAGATAACAGGTGTTGGCAGGAATTTGGAGAAAAGGGAATGCTTGTATACTGTTGGTGGGAAAGTAAATTAGCAGAGCCATTTTGGAAAACAGTATGGAGGTTCCTCAAAAAATTAAAAATAGAACTACCATATGATCCAGCAATCCCACTACTCGGTATATATATATATATATATATTTAAAGGATGTGAAATAAGTATGTGGAAGAGATATCTGCACACCTAGGTTCATTGCCGCACTCTTCACAATAGCCACGGTGTGAAATCAACCTAAGCGTCCATCAACAGATGAATGGATAAAGAAAATGTGGTTTATGTAAGCAACGGAATACATACTGTTCCACCTTTGAAAAGAAGGAAATTCTGTCCTTTGCAACAATATACCTGAACCTGGAGGACATTATGTTAAGTGAAACAAGCCAGGCACAAAGAGACAAATACCACATGCTCTCATTTGTATGTGGAGTGTAAAAACGTCGAACTCCTGGAAGCAGAGAGTAGAATGGTGGTTGCTGGGGGCCGGGGAGATGTGGGCTCAGGACACAAAATCTCAGATAGGAGGAATAAGCTCAGAAGGTCTGTTGTGCATTGTAGTGACTGCAGTTAACAATACACTGAATACTTGAAAGTTGCTAAGAGTGGATTTTAGGGGCTCTCACCACAAAAAAGATATGTGAAATAATACGTATGTTAAATAGCTTGATTTAACTATCCCACAATGTGTACAGACATTAAACATCACTTTGTATACCATAAATAGGCACAGTGTTTACTTGTCAATTAAAAAAATTTTAAATCAAACAAACAATAAACAGAAACCCTGTTCTGAGGACAGGAAGCACGCATAAGTCATTTCCCCATGTGTAATGCATGGTGGTCCTAGCGTGTAGTTGGTGCTCAATAAATGTCTGCTGAATGAATTAAAAAGTAAAATTATCGTTTTAAGTGTAAGATCATCTCACTGGATCAAGTTTGATTAAAATCGCCCTTCCCTCGTCTCCACATCCGACGTGGCATTAAACTCTTGGCCACACCTGTCTTCCTGGGCCACACCTGGCACCTCAACTGACTGCAGCCCTCACCTCTGAACCAGCCCCTCCATCGGCCTCCGACCCCAGCAAGACAACTGTCTTGAGTTACCGTTGACTTCACACCCGTGCCCTGCCCAGAGATCTCTAACTGCCCCACTCCCTGTGAATTAGAGTCTGGCTCCTCGTCCTGGTAACGTGATCTCCACGGCCCATTCTGGAACTTCCCAACTCCTTAGTCTTGACTTCTCACCTCCGTGATCTGGTCCCCTTTCCAGGAGGTGCCCTGCTCCCCATGGAGGCCTCACTGTCCTCTTTTCTCTGGCGAAATGGCACCTGTCTGGGCCCTGGCTACCTCCTGGGTCTGTCCCAGCTCTGTCCCCAGTGCCCACCATCCACCCCACGCTGAAACTGAGTTTTCAGAACTGCTGCTCGGGTGGGCTCCCCTCTCCTGCCTCCCATGCTGTCTGTGGCCTAAGGAAGAAGAGACACTGGCGCCAGCCCCTGGGGACCCGGTGAGCCCTTGGTGGCCCTCGCCCCTGCCCTTCCTGGGCATCACCTGTTTTCTGATTTCCTCCTCCTCCTCTGTGCCCTGGGCCTCGCTCAGCCCTGCTGTGCCTGGTAGGGGGACCCCACTGGGCCTGGCCATCACAGCCTAGGGTCGCCCTGAGCGTGAGCTGGCGTTGCTCCCTGACCCGAGGAGTTGAAGTGCAGATCCTGCCTGCCCGCCCCCCGTGACGCCCACCGCTGGCCACCTGCCTGCTCTCCCCGAACTGCCCAAGTCCAGTAAACGGGAGCTTAGGCCCAATCTCGGAGCCCCCTCACCTTGCCTCCCTCTCCCCAACCCTGGCATCGGCTCTGGGGTGTGCGCAGCCCCAGCTCTCTGCCACCCCTGTGTCCCTGGACCCTGTGAGCTCTTCGCCCCCGGACCCAGCTTTTCCCCACGCTGTTTGCAGCCAGAACCGGAGCGCCCACTCCCCACCCCTGCCCCAGGGCCTCCCATCTCAGCACCCTGCGTCTTCCCCAGAGCTCACCAGCGACGGAACACCTCGAACATGCGCAACGATGCAGCCGCGGTGTGTACACCCTTTCCCGCACCCATCCGTTGCTCAGCCGTCTAGACTCGCAGGCAGGGTGGCCCTTCCCGCGCTTGCTCATCTCACGCTCCCTGCCCGACCGCCACACACTTGCCTGGGTTGCTCTGGGCCAACCTGGCTTCAGGGGCTCCCGGCGCTGCCCTGAGGCCAAATGGACAGGCCTGTGGTGCTCCAGGACAGGGAAGGGACCGGGGAGGACCCTTGCCGTGGGTCTCCTGCCCCCACCCGTGTCTTGCTGTGTGACCTGAGTCAAACCCGTCCCTTCTCTAGACCCCGGTTCCCAGCCTGTGCAGGGACTGCGGCCGGCTCCGGCCCCCGCTCCAGCTCCTCACCTGGAGAGAAACTCCTGCCCTCCTGGCCCAAAGCCCTTTCCCTGCTCCCCAGGCCGTGGACACGCCTCACTCGCAAAGGCGTCACCGAGGGTCTGGGCAAGCTGCGCACAGGCCTTGGGCGGACAGGCCAGGCTGGGGTGGGGACCACACTGCTTACTTATTCCCTCTCCAGAGCGTCGCCATGGTGATCCAGCACCAGCTGATGTCATGCTGCCCTGCACAGGCCAGAGCTTTTTTTGTGTCCGGATAGAGCTGCTTAAAATGCCAAGATGTCCGGCCAACTCGCAGGGGCAGTGCCGTTGGAGAATGCACAAAGACAGGAGCCACATGCAGCACTCAGATGCCGGGCGCAGGGTGGGCTGGGGCTGCTCTGAGGGCAGGAGGAAGCACCTGGCGCCACTGCACGGGAGTGGGCAGGAGCGTGCAGGGCACGGTGGGGCCGTCCGCGAAGGCTGCCCTGGGCCCATGGGGTGGGACGTGCTCGGATTTCACTGGGGGCTGGGTCCCTCCCGGCCTCGCCGGCCGTGTGCTCCACGTCCTCGTCCGCACTGCGGGTCTTCCTGGCACCCTCATGCTCCCACGGGACTGGGGAGGGATCAAAGGAGGTAATTGGTGCAAGTCTTGAAGAACGGAGAGTTTTTCTCATGCCGACGTTTCCGCAGGGCCGGCTCATCAGGCAGGGCTGCTCCGGAAGGGGCAGGTCCCGGTGGTCCGCAGGGGTCCACAGCTCAGACTTGTCGTGTGGCTCTCCGCGCACAGATGTCCTTTCTGTCCTTTGCCTCCGTGAGTGGCTGTGGCCACCAAACAAGGGGCAGCGGCTCATGTGGGTCACACTGTGTAAACTTTGACCTTTATTACAGGCAAGATTCACTAGAAAGCTTGTCAAGTGTTTTTTCCAACCATCCTTTTACATTTTGATGAAGACATAAATGTGAAAATGATGGAACTGGCAGAATTACATTTTTAACATTAAATATGGCATCTCTGTGGTGACAGCTCAAATCCAGAAGTGCCATGAATCATCGCCAATGGCCTTTGGGGGTGGAAGGCCCCTCTGTAAATGGCCATGACCATTTACAGAGGAGAAGCGGCTGAGAGAGTCGCGGCTGGCGTTCACTCCCTCATCAGCGCACTCACTGGAGAGCGCACACCACCAGGCACCGCCGCGTGGGGAATGCAGAAAAGTCCCGGCTGCCGTAGTCTTCCTCTTTGGTGGGGAACAGACAGTCATGCAGATGAGCAGACGACACACCTTCAGAGTGCAAGGAGTTCCGTGGAGAACACAAAGCGCAGGAAGGAGGCAGATGTGGAGTGGCCCCTCCAGCAGCGTCATCCAGGCGGGCTTCCCCCGGGAGGTGGCGTGTGAGCAGCGGCTCAGTGCTGGGGACCCCCACGCAGATGAGCCTCTCCTTAAAGGCAGTGAGGAGGAAGTAGGCGCAGCACAGGTGTGGTCGGGGAGCACAGACCGCAGTGGAGGTCAGATCAGGAGGGGAGAGGAGGCAGGTGGGCAGGTGGGCAGGTGGGCACGTGGCTTCCTGAGGGCTCCAGAGCATCTGCCAAGAGGAGGGAGGCTCTGCCCAGACGTTCACTGGATTTTCACTCCACCCTCTTTGTCTCTTTCATATCGCCCGTCTTCTTTTGTCTCTATGCTACATTCTAGAAGTTTCTTCTAATCCTCCTTCCATTTCATTCACCTTTTTCTTTAGCTGTGTCCAATATGCTGTTAAACCCACCCTTTGTGGAGGATTTTGGGGGAAGGGGCTTCGTTTCTTTTTCTGTTAATAAATCTTGCTTTTTTAGGACAATCTTAGGTTCACGGCAAAATCGAACGAAGGTACACGGATTCCCCCTGCCCCAGCTCACGTGTGACCTTCCCCCATCGTCAACACCCCTCAGCAAGGCAGTGCCGTTATTGTAGTCAGTGACCCCACAGGGACACAGCGATGTCACCCACAGTCTGCAGCTGGCTCCACGGTTCACTCTTGGTGCCACATGTTCTGAGTCTTGACGCCAGGTGCCCGGCGTCATCGTCTCGTACAGAACAGCTTCACCCCCCAGAACCCCCTGCGCTCTGCCCCTTCACCCCTCCCACCCCTGAATGCCGCAGCGCCGGTCTGACTATCTCCGCGGACAACGGCGCAGGGTGGGAATCACGCGGCACGCGGCCTTCTCAGGTTGGCTTCTGTGGCCCAGTGACACACGGTTAAGTCTCCCCTGTGTCTTTCGGGGCTCAACATCTCCTTCTTTTCAGCGCCTGCCGCACCCTCAGGGAGCCCCCGCTGATGTCAGGCCGGCCTGCGTCCGGGTCTTCTCCTCCGCCCGACACGGCGGAAGCGCCTGCTCGCATGACGCTTGTCACACGCAGGGAGTTGGTGGTGTGCTCTGTTTTGTCACATGGTGAGTGCTGAATGTTTGTTAAACAAATGTTTGTTCTTTGACGTCAACAGGAATAACATCGGTTTCTGTGTGAGTGCTGGAAGGACTCGGGGAGGAGACATTTCATCATCATCAGGACGGTGGGGCTGGACCGTGGGAGGGGACAACGGCTGAAGTCGCTCTGGCCATTCCCCCAGGGCCACCTGCCTGCCCTCCTGCCACAGCTTTGCTCCCGGCTGGGCCTGGCCCAGTTGCCCGTGGACCCGTCAGCCTTGTTCTTGTATTCAGCAGGAGTGCTGGCACAGGACTCCCTCAGGGGACATTGCCTTGTTTCCCCAGCTGTGACACTCTGGATGTGAGTGGCTGCTGCTAGGACTGTTCACAGGTAGACAGTCACGCCTGTTAATTAGGCCCAGTGCCGTTGCAGCGTGGGGCTCTGGGTCAGAAACAGAGGAGATGCTGTTTGGTTTCTTCGTCTGCCTAGGGGTCCAGTGCAGGTCAGCCTCAAAGCAAGCCGGACCCCCAGCCTGTGGCTGAGCTCTTCCTTGTCTGTGGAGGGCCTGGAGGTCAGGACATGTGCTTGCTAAGTGTGAAGGTTTCTTATCAAAGTGCCCTGCTTCTCTTTGGCATCTACTGACCACCTAGTTTAGGGCCCACCACGTCTTCTGAAATGAGGCACGCGAAGGCATCCAGGGACAGTGCAGTCTGGAGCTGGACAGTGGCCGGGGTGAGGGTGCAACACTCTGGAGACGCTCGGCCACGGGAAGGCAGAGGGGCAAGAGCAGGAGGGGTGCTGGGGTGCGATGGGCCCCCCACATACCACGCGGCTATGCCCGTGGGGGGTTGGGAGGGCCGGGGTGGCAGCACCTGCCTCTTCCCCTCTGCCCAGGCCCAGGATGTGCCTGGCAGCTCAGCAAATCCTTGGAGAGAGCACAAGCGCAGAAGGAAAAGTTCAGGGGCTGCTGCGGCTGTAGAGGCCAACCTCAGAGCCTAAGCCTCGGGCGGTGGTGGGACAGGAACGGGGTCCTGCTCCCTCAGGGGACGGTGGCCCTCGCTGTGGTGCTGCTGGGAGCCCACAGGAGCTTTGTTCATCCGATCTGAGTCCCTGCCCCAGGCTCAGGCCCAGGCGGGCCAAGGCGGGTGCTCGGGGTGTGGTCAGGCACTTGCTCTGGCTCCAGGGCCACGCGAGCCCCTTGGTGGCCAAGCTACAGTGGGGAGGCTCTAGGACCCTCACCCTTGACCCCTGGAGGCCAGGATCCCAAGGGTAGCCTTTGGTGTTCCACTGGGCAATATTCCCCTGGACAGAAGAGCTGTTTTAGAACCATGGTCAGTCAAGACCCAGAGAGTGGGAGCAGGTCTAGGCTGGGACTGGGTGCTCTATCTCTAAGTGACATGTGCGTGTGCACACACATGCGTGTGCACTGCCCACAGGCCTTGCTGGTCTGGAGGAAGGTGGAATGTGGGCGTTAGGACATGCTTCCTGCTTTGCCTCAGTTGGCGCCCACGGCTCCTCAGTCCTGCACTGGTTCCGAGGGTGAGAACCGCTCCCTCCCAGAGCCTCACCAGCCCTGCCCGTGTGCCGCATTTACCCGATGCCCACCGACAGCTGCGGCATCCTCGCACAAAGCCACACGCAGCCCACGGTGGGGCGGAGAGCTGAGCACACACCACCCTGCTGCCCGGGGTTCGTCTGCTCCTGTGGTTGGGGGCTGGATGGGAGGAGCTCCAGGCTGGCCGGGCAGGTTGCGTAACAGTCCCCACATGGGCTTGCTTTCCTTGGCACCCCAAACCTACTGCAAACAGCCCTGCCCTTCTGCCCTGTGGATGCTGCAGCTGAGCCCAGGTTGCGGAAGGATACAGCTGCAGCTGGAGGCCTCTGCTGCCATGTGCGTGGGCTGCGGCCTCCTGTTAGCCCGACGAGGGTCCCCAGGGAGTCTTGGTGGCCTCAGTGGTTGCGGTGAAGCCAGAGACCTTGGGTGCATGGTGTCTGGCTCTGTGCCTTCCCTGATCCCCCCTTCTGTGCCTCTTTCCCGCCTGCTGGGCGCGTCTCTGCTGGCCTCACCGCTCACACAGCCGCACCAACCACTGTGCCTCTTCACCTCTGGCTCCCTCCCTGTGGCATATTGCTGTCTGAACAAAGCCCCCGGGGGCTGGTCCTTGATGACACGCTGGTGCCTTCCCCATCCACATACTTGCATTAAATAGGAAATAATTAGCAACACAATCTAAGCCAAAGGAATGAATCTCTAGTGATGAAACAGAGGCTGAGGAGAAGGGAAATTTCTGGAAGGAGGGCCCTTCATCCCTCTCCTCCCTCATCACTCGGGAGCTGCCTGGAGGGTGACTCGCGCCAGGTGGAGGTGGCTTGTCCAGAGCACACACGCATCTAGGGAGGTCACCTTCCCGCTCTGCAGGGCTGGGCACATGTGTGACGATGGGGCAGGCACCAGAGCTTGGCTCATTTCTGCTTGGTCTCTTTTTAGTGCATGCGATTTATTTGTGATCATAGTTTGCATAATTCCAAACGTGGTGACACGGCATGTAGACTCAGTGAAATGCGGATGAACAGATTGTTTTACAAGAGGAAGGGGTCTGTAGAGCAGGCAGGGCTGGAAACGACACAACTGAGCCCCCAGGTTGAGTCCTGAGCTCACTGGCTGCCAGGTCCCCAGGCACTCAGTGGGGCGGGGTGGGGGCTGGGGCGGTGCTGGGCCCCGGACCCTTCTCCCAGGGAAAAGACCTTACAGCCACCACACAGGGGAGGGGACACCTCATCCCCCAAGCTGGGTGCGATCCTCCCAGGGCCCAGGACGGCTGGCCCTGCCCCCCCCAGCTCCCTCCCCCTGGGGTCTGGGATCTTGGCGGTGATGTCGTCCTGCTTGCCTGGAGTCCAGAGGGGCGAGGGGCTCTTGTTTGCTGAATTGACAAATGAAGTTTGGAAAGAAAACAGGTCCACCGAGGACCCCCGAGAGGTAAAGGGAGGTTTTCATCGTGACCCTTCTCCGCGGGGGGAGCAGTTTTCTCCTGGGGCTCAGGGTGCAGCCCTCGTCTGGGTCACCGAGCCCCCCTTGAGCGAGGTCGGTGGGTTCTGGACGCGCCCGGGACCACGGCTGTGAACTCCGGCCCCATGAGCGCCTCTGATCCCACCTGAGCCTCTCTGGAAGCTGGGGGTCAACATGTCTTAGCCAACGGACCTTCCTGTCACTGAGAGAAGAGGCTGGGCAGTGTGTGTCTGGGGAGGAGACCAGCTTGCTACTCATCATTTGGATGATTTAGGTGCAGACGATGCAGAAACGCTCGGGCTTCATCCTTGCCGCAGGCACTGGAGGAGGGAGGAGGGCGTCTGGCCCGAGGAGAGCTGGGTTTGGCCCATGCCCGGAGCAGGTGAGATGAGCAGGGGCATTTCCTGAGCCATCTGGGTCTAAGCAGGGCGAGCAGAGCAGGCGCCCGGGGAGGCCGGAGCTCCTGGGGCCGAGTCCTCGATGGCTTAAGGAAGCGACGTCCCTTCTGCCGTAAACCACAGCAGGGCGGTTTTTCCAGCACGGCTTCTTTTGGCCCAAAGCAGCGCTGTGAGGTCAGCTTCAGGACCAGGCTTCTGAGATGCGGGGGTGACCCAGGGTCTCCTGAGGCTGGCTGGGAAACAGGGTCTTCAGGCCCGACGCCTGTCCCGCCCTTCCTCCGCTTCCTCTTGTGGGCGCGGCCTCCCTGTGCGGATGCCACCCCAGCTGGAGCAGGCCGACGTGCGCTGTGCTCTGGCTGGAGAGAGGGCGCCATGGGGGGCACGTCTGGGCGCACGCTCCGTTCAGGGAGCCCTGACGCTGCCCTTTGAGAACTGGACCTCAGGTGCCATGACGGCAGCTTCGTGGCCTCCTCGGCCCCTGAAAGCCATTTTCCTTTGCATCCCTCGGGGTCCCTTGCAGCAGGCCTCGCCGGGCGGGGTGTGCTTGGATATAGCGGTGAACGGGGAAGTCCTGTCCCAGGGGAAGACGGGCCGCAGCTGAGACCCAGGCACCAGGGAGTGACTGCAGAAACGCAAACAGGCCGGCAGTGGGCAGAGGCCCTCGCCTCACCCCATTGACAAAGTTCCTAGCAGTGCTGCTTGGGGGGGGGGAAATAGGCCATCGAGAGCCCGGGCTGTCAGGGAGCCTGGGACGTGGGCTTCTGCTCTGCAGACTGCAGTTCTGGAAGGTTCTACGCAGCCCTCGGAGCCTGGCTGGTGTCGACGACCACCTGGCTCCCACCAAGCCCCTCTGTGGCTTGTCCTCTGGGGTCACAGTGGACTGAATGTGTGTGTCCCCTAGAGTCACGTGTTGAAACCTCACCCTCAGAGTGACAGTTTTGGGGGTGCGCCTTTGGGAGGTGATTGGGTCATGAGGGTGGAGCCTCGTGAATGGGGCTGGTGCCTGATGAAAGAGGCCAGGGCAGTCCCCCCGTCTCCCCCACGAGGACACGGTGGCCGTCTGCAAGCCAGGAACAGGGCCCCCACCAGAGCCCGGCCACGCTGGCACCTGCATCTCAGACGCCAACCTCCAGAACTGCAAGAAACACATTTCTGTTGCTTGTCAGCTGCCCAGTCTGCAGTACCTTGTTATAGCATCCCGAGCTAAGGCGGGACCTCCCTTCCTCCCACGTGGCCCTCCTGGGACGAGGTCCTGGCAAGCAAGCGAGTGACTGACAGCTTCACGGCACGGAGGGTTTCAGAGCCACCTCTGGGGCACCCAGCATACACGGGAGCATATGAGAACCCACAGCACACAGCTCCACCCAGCATGAGGGGCTGTGCCACCCGGGGGGCGGAGGCCGGCTGCCTGCGCACCGTGGGTGTGCTTTCGGGGTGGCGGGCGGCCTTGGAGGCCTGGGCTGCTGGAGCTGGACGTGCAGGGCCCCTCGTTGGGGGGAAGACCGAGGGCGCAGGCTGGTGCCAGCCACACGGGTGCTGTGAGGAGGCCCCTGCGCCCGAGTCCTGTCTCCTCGGCTGACGACGGCCGCGTTCTGGCAAAAGGGAGCGTAACTGGAGGAAATGGTAGCACAGCTGTGCCGCTCTGAAGCATTTTTATTCTCAGCTTTTTCTATTTCTCAAATACCCCCTCACGTTCTTTTTTTCCGTATGCATAAGAATAGATGAGGCCGCAGTTCTCCCAGCTTCCTCTTGGTGCAGCTCTCTTTTCCTCCCTTTTGGAAGGCATTTGTCATCGTTATTTTAAAAGTTCTAAAATACAATCTCCCGAGCACCCACGAAAGCGCAGCCGCCACCTGGTGCTGTGCTCGGCAGCCGCTGCAGAGGGCCCCCCCTCAGCCCCGGCCCCGGCCCCCACCCCGGCCCAGCCGCTGGTGACTCAGGCCCAAGCACCAGACTCATTATTTCACGTTGTCAGCGTGGTGGAAAACACTGGCTTTCCGGGAGGCTGACCCTGCTTTCAAGAGCCAGCCTTTGGAGAAAACAGGACATGGACGCTGCTGTTGGCCGCGAGGCCCTGATGCAGGGCACAGGCCACACAGGCCCCTTTCTAGTGGCTCAGGAGCCCCCGGGCCTTGAACTTGACCAGAAAGTCCCCTTTGCCCTACAAGAGCTGCTCAGGGGCTTCGAGCAGGGGCGGTAAGGCTCAGCTGCCCAGGTCGCCGGCTGTCCACTGCTGGTGAGCGGCGGCAATCTGAGCCCCGCACGCCCACACCACAGGCTGCTCCCTCTTCTGGGCACCGGCAGTGATTTGTCAGGACAGGGTTTGATGTCCCAGCAGTGGGCGAGGGGACAGAGGGGACAGAGGGATGTGGCATTCCACGTAAGGCCTGTGCTCCCAGTGGATTTTCACACGCATGTGCTCGTGCTGGCCTTCTCCAGGGCGCCTGGCTACACCCCGAGGGAAGGCGTAGGGAGGGTCACCGACTGTGGGCCTCAGGCCTCCTGGGCAAGTCGCTGAGACTGTAGTGTTTGAATGAAAAATGATGCTCTTGGTCTAGCCAGTTACATGAGGTCAGGTAGAACATTTGTAAGTGGTCACTGACTTTGACCTTTTGGGCATCTCAATGAAAGCAAAGGCCCCTTCCATAAGGCCAAAAATAGGGCTCAATAGTCACCGAGCTTCCCCTGGGGAGTCTCCCAGAGCCGCGTGGCCCGGGGCTCACGGTTCTCTCTACTCGGCGTCACCGTGGAGTCTGCAGAGGAGGGACCAAGCAGGGACCAGCAGAGCCCGAGCTCACAGTCTGAGTGCGAATCCTGCCCTCACTCCCTGCCAGGGAACCTAGAGTGCGAGCGTAGTGAGTCAGAGCCTCAGTTTTTCATCTGCAAAGTGGGCTCAGCTGTGGTGCCTAAACTTTGTGTAAGTGGCCCCCTTAGTCGTGGATGAAGTGGAAGTGTTGCCACAAAACTAGTTGACTGAGATAGACCGCCACCCAATTGGGGACTAGTATCTAGAGCACACAAGAAACGCCCTCAAATGTATAACAAAAAGACAGGAACCCCAGTGGGAAAATGGGCAAACGATAGAAATAGGCGATTTGCAGAGGAGTTTAAATGAAAGCAACAGAGAGAGCCGTTCACGCTGCTGACAGCACAGGCGTGGTGCCCGGTGTGACCCGCGGGAGGGAGCGAGGGCTGCGGGGACGGGGCACCCGGCCGACGCCACCGCCTCTGCCCTGGAGCAACAAACGACACACACATAACACGCTTCTCAAGACATGGGGCGTCAGGCCGCAACCCCCAGAAGGCAGGAGGTGAGTGAGGGGCACAAGGTTGCCCAGGACGGGGAGGGCCGGGGTGGGGCGGAGGTGAGCCGCCCTGGGCAGGGGCTGCAAGGCCAGACCAGTGTGCGCTGGGCCCCCGCCGCGCACAGGGACCGCAGGAAACTGCGAGAGAGCGGCAGCAGCCCTGCTCTGCCCGTTAAACCTGTGTTCGCAGCGGCGGGTGGCGATTTACAGAAAGGACTAAGCATTGACCGTGTCAGAGCAGCGGCCCTCGCGCAGGAAGAGGATCCTCGCGGGGAAGCAGTGCGGCCGAGGCTGGCCGCCTCCATCCTGCCGCCTCGGCCTATCCGCCCAAGAGTCTCAGTGAAGCCCTCGCGCTGCAGGGCGGCCCTGGGGAGTGAGGATTCGCGCCCTGCCTTGATTTGGCTCGTGACAGCCAAGCCCCAGGGCTGCTGCCCAGCCGAAGACAAAGCGGGAAGAAGGTTTGCCCCCCGGCCGTGGCGGCCACTGTAACCCACGTGGGGATTAGTGACCGCCACTTCTGTGCTTCTGAGAGGCTCGGACTGGGACAGTGACGCAGAACGGGGCCAGAGCTCGTACTGAGAAAGGGAGCTGGGGGCAGGAAGAAGAGGGGTCTTGAGTGAGTGGCCGGTAGTGCCTGTGAAGGAGGCAGGTGGGACTTGGGGGTGGGCCTGGCTTGGCGGGTGTGGGGCGAGGACAAGGGGACCAGCGCGGCCCCGCCTCTGACGCTCTTACGTAACTGGGAGATGCAGGGGAGGGGCAGTTTTGAGGGGTCGGGGCGTTGGGGTGAGTTAAGTTTTGTGCCATCTTAAGCTTGAGGTACCTGGGGGGGCCTCCAACCGGAGACGGTTGTGTGCTGGAAGAACTCTCCGGGGTCCCTGCAGACCCTAAAGCTCGGGGAGGCCCCGGTCTTGTCTGATGTTGAGGGTCCCGGTCACATCCACTGGGACATGGATCCTCACTCCCCCGTGCCACCCTGAGGCTGTGGGCTTTGCTGAGACTCCCCAGCCCTGCGCACAAGGGTCCCGCTTCCCTGGGCCCACGTGCCACCTTCCTGGGGCCCCAAACAGCCCAGTCCGGTGGGGCCCTTGCTCCTTGACAAGCTGAGCCTCCTTGGACACCCCGACATGCAGAGCGGCCGCTGGCCCTTCCTGGAGTGCGATGTCAGACTCTCACCCTACAAGGTCCCGGAAGACAAACGGAGCCTCCCGAGCCGGCCGGTGCCGAGCGGATTTATCTGGTAGCTGGGCATCCTTCCATGCAGTCGGCCCCAGAGTCAGCCCCAGGCAGTGGCGGGGGAGAAAGGGCTGGCTTTCCAAGCCTGGCGGGGCAGACGCCCGCTCTGTGGCATTCCCGGAGGGCATCTGGGCACCGCCTTGACCCACATGCCTCCTGGCTCCGGGAATCCGCACAGCACTCTGGGCCCTTCCTGGGCTGGGGGCAGTTCTAAGACGTGGATTCCTCCAGGAAGCCCTCATGGAGCGGCCACTGTGCACTAGCATTGGTGAGGGCTCCATGGAGGAGACTCAGGAGCCACAGCTGGGAGAAGACATCCATCTGTCTGCCGCCTTGACGGGCAACGCGGATGGATGACCCTGTGCACCTGCCGGAGAGCTCTGTGCCGGGACCCAGCGACACCCCTCAGGGAGCCCACAGACCCCTTGCCTGTGTGTAAGAGGAAACCACTGTGGCTGAGCACCTTCTGGAAGTTACGCCTGGCACGGAGTGTCCAGATGGCCAGAGAGCAGAGCCGTGTGCCCCTAGAGACAGGCGTCAGCTACACCGCTCACCAGGAAGCTGGCCGGAGAAGCCAGATCGCCAGAGACAGACGGCGGAGTGCCGGGGCCCTGAGGTCACTGATTGCCTTTGTTTTACCCGAAGACACCGAGCTTCCATGGGAGGGCAAATGCTCTGGCTGAAGTCATCAGGCTGGCAGCTGGGTGACACCAGAAAGGGACGAGGCCCATGTGGCCTGAGCAGGGTCCAGTCATTGGACGAGCGTGGCTACCCTGGCAGAGAGGAGCTCCCTGGAAGTCTCACAGGGGCGAGGCTGGGAGGCCCATGGCGGAGGCTCTGCCCCTCCAGGTTGGGCTGGAGCAGTCTGCAGTGGGGAGAGGCTCACAGAACCTGGGCCCTCGAGGCTGCTCTGCCTGCAGACAAGAAATAACGAGACCAGCCCAGGGCCGGGCGCGGTGGCTCATGCTTGTAATCCTAGCACTCTGGGAGGCTGAGGAGGGTGGATTGCTCAAGGTCAGGAGTTCGAGACCAGCCTGAGCAAGAGTGAGACCCCGTCTATACTAAAAATAGGAAGAAATTAATTGGCCAACTAAAAATATATGTAAAAAATTAGCCAAGCACGGTGGCGCATGCCTGTAGTCCCAGCTACCTGGGAGGCTGAGGCAGGAGGATCGCTTGAGCCCAGGAGTTGGAGGTTGCTGTGAGCTAGGCTGATGCCACAGCACTCTAGCCCCAGGCAACAGAGTGAGACTCTGTCTCAAAAAAAAAAAGAGACCAGCTCTGGACAGGGCCAGGCTGGGCTCTGTTTGGTGAAAGTTCTGGTTTCTATACCCTCTGCCAGGGGCCGGGGCCTGAGGGGGTGAGTGGAGTGGGAGGGAAGTGTGGACACTGTCTTGAGATGACACTGAAGACAGGAAAACCCTATTCGTCCGAATCCTATCAGAGTCTGCTTGAATTCTTGATAATTTGGACAAAAGTGGATAGGAGAGGTTTTTCTCGTTAGCCCTAAGGACAGAGGGACAAATTTGCTATGCAGAATGTGAGTGTCAAAACTTGTGCTGCTGACGTCAAAGCTGATGCAAGATCTGCCCCAAGCAGAGAAGTGCGCAAGGGCGTGACGGTCGGGAAGAGGTTTCCCGTCTCCGCACACAGCCGCGCGCCCCGCCGTCATTTGAGGTGGCAGAGCTGGGTCCCCTCCCTCGCCATCGCAGCCCGCATGTGCCCCGGGCGTGGGTGGCGCCTGGTGGCTGTGCTCTGTCTCCAAGGCGTGCCTAGGACCTCGCTCGTTTCCTAACCCTCGTCGTCTAACGAAGCGCATCTGTTTCTGACAATGCCACTGCCATGCCAGGGTTTCTCAGCACGTCCACCAGCGCTGGCCAGGACTGCGAGTGACACTCCTCATCCACACAGCCACACACAGTCACGGAGCAGAGGTTCCATGGCACTGGTCGCACTTCCCTAAAAATGCTGTCCTTGGCGTTGGCGTCAGCCTCTTCCTCCTTCCCCAACCCATTGCCCCAGTGAGACTTTGAAGGAAGCAGCTGTTGCTCCCCAGCCTTTTGGAAAATGCACGTACACCTCCCACCTCTCCACAGCATTGCAGCACTGGCAGTAGAAGTGCTTCTGGCTCACATGCGTGCACACTGAGGCTCAGAGGCGTTAAGTAGCTTGCTGGAGGCCACACCATTACGAGGTGGCACAGCCAGGATCTAGGCCAGGCCTTGCTCAAAACGCAGCCTTCGTCAGGTTGAGAGCAGTGGCCGCAGCCTCCAAAAGTGTCTCCCCTCCCGGCACGAGACCCGTTCTCCGGGCAGGCTGAGCAGACGTGCAGGACGCAGGCTCCCGGGGCCAGGGACAGGCTCCGCACGAGAGCGTGGGCAGTGGGCCCAGGACCCAGGGTGCATGATCTGCCCATCCTGCCTTGGGGTCACCTAGCAGTGGCTGGTCTGAGATAAAAACGCTTATTGGTCGAGAGTCAAGACACAGGGAAGGTTAGTTCAGGGCAGGGCTGTGGGTGTCTGCGGGCAATGACTTTCGCCTCCCTGGGCATGAGGTTTCCCTCTTGGCTCCCCTCTGTTTATTGTCTGCGTGGCGCACACTCCCTTTCCCGAGGCGAGTTTCCTTCATAACAGGATGGCGGACGCGGCGGCTGCTGCAGGCTGTTCCAACACTCAAAACACTGAGATAAGCCTCTGAGGGCAGAAACCCCGAGTCTGCAAAGGGGCTCACGTCCCAGACTGTGGGGCTCTGGGAGTCTGTGTCCTGTTCTCAGTCGCCGCGGATGTTGACAGGCCGTCATCTGGGAGCGTCATCCTGGGAGGAGGGAGCAGGCGAGGTGGGGGCCTGGGCCCTGCACTTGAACCACAGCTCCTGATGCTGACTGTGCCTTAACTCTTAAAAGCCTTTTGTAGGCTGGGCACGGTGGCTCACGCCTGTAATCCTAGCACTCTGGGAGGCTGAGGTGGGTGGATCATTCAAGGTCAGGAGTTCAAAGCCAGCCTGAGCAGGAGCGAGACCCTGTCTCTACTAAAAATAGAAAGAAATTAGCTGGACAACTAAAAATATATAGAAAAAATTAGACGGGCATGGTGGTGTGTGCCTGTAGTCCCAGCTACCTGGGAGGCTGAGGCAGGAGGATCGCTTGAGCCGGAGTTTGAGGTTGCTGTGAGGTAGGCTGACGCCACGGCACTCTAGCCTGGGCAACGGAGTGAGACTCTGTCTCAAATAAAAAAAAAAAAAAAAAAAAGACTTTTGTAGCTCCAGATTCTCCTTGAATTATTCATTGTTTGTGGAAGAGCCAGTTCAATTTTTAATCTTACAAATGCTAGAGTTTCTGAGCTCTCTTTATTTTCCCTCAATTCTGCAGCAAGCTCACCTGTTCTTTTCTGAGCCTGTTTTTTTTTTTTTTTTTGAGGTTCTTTACCGAATGCATCACATGCAGCAGTAACAACTAATTCACTCTGGTGATGTTTTGCTTGGACAGCTCTTCACCCAAAACCCGAATTGCACTGGGTATGTTTCCTGTTTTCTAAGTTATTATAGGAGCCAGTTTTGGTGAATTTTTTTACTATTACATAACACAAGTTGCCATTTCTAGCTTTCTAAAACTGTTTCTCCAACCACTATCTGCCAGTGCCATATATTTTAGGTTTTACTATGATAGCATCCTAATTTTAACACCAAATTCTTTATTAGTCAGCTATTGCTGCGATAATGCTGTGTAACAAGTGGCCCCACCAAGCCCAGCGGTTAAGAATGTTTCTTTCTCACTCCTGTGTCTGTGCATCGGCCGCAGCATCTCTGCCTCAGCCGGCAGGTGCTGCTCGTCTCATTCTGAGACCTACGTGGAAGAGGCGGCAGCTTCCCAGGCACATACTCCCTCGAAACCTCTGCTCAGACATGCCCCATGGTACCTCTGCCGCATGCCAATGGTCACAGCGAGTCCCACGGCTAAGCCACGGCACTGGGGCCGAGTGGGGAGGAGGACGGTGAACACACAGCCCTGTCTGCTGCAAGACTGGCCGGAGGATGAAGGCAAGGCCAACACTGTGCATGGCCTGGTCCCTCTGCTCCTGAAAAGCCCTTGGTTCTGCAGAGGGGATGAGATGCAGTGGATGCAGCCGAGCTCAGGGCAGGCCTGTGACCTGGCAGGCCACTCCCCAGTAGCCTGCTGGGAGACACCCAAGGTAACGGGTGCCTGTCTGGGAGAAGCCAGCTTGATGCGAGACAGACAACACTTCCCAGGCCTTCATCCTCACTGTCTGGATGGGAGGAGGGAACAAACCTGGCATCATTGCCCTGCACTGAGTGCTGGTCATGGCCCCGCCTTGCACAGCACAGGCCCCCAGGGGTGATGGCCGCACGGTCTGACCACAGAGCCCTGGGTGCTGGGCAGGAGGGAGGAGCAGGCGAAGGCAGGGCCTGTGCACCCCACTCAAGGGAGCTAGATTTAAGCCCCCAAGACCAGAGGAGCGTCCGCCTTGCCACCCCCGGTTCAGCTGAGCGATTCAATGAAGGCTCAGTTCATTGATCAGCAGTGGCCTCCTCTTGAAGCCCTGCCTCTGACCAGGGAGACCCATGTCCCCACCCCTTCTGACAGCTTGGGAAAGACAACGGCAGGGCGGACTCAGGCCTTGCTGGGGCTGGGAGCCCAGGGGACCATCTAGGCTCTGGAAGCCCCCCAGGACATTCTGTGCCTGGCCCACGGTCCCTGTTCCTTTCCCACAGAAGGAAAAGGGGAGCAGTCTGGGAACAAAAGGTGGGCAGAGAGAAGGGACAGCTATCGATGGCCTGCTCTCTGTGGCCTCTCGTTCAGTCCTCACAGTAGCTTTCTGAGGTGGCCCCATCTCCACTGGATGGATGGATGAAGATGCTGAGACCTAGAGTTCACAGGGTTAGCTCGAGGTCACAAGGTGCTGTGTGGATGGCCAGGGACTCGAGCCCAGGGCCAGGTGAGCCCCAAATGTGATGTCCCTGGCACGTTGCTCCTGACGGGAGCAGGGGGTCTCTCTGGGCTGGTTCTCCTCCTCCCTGCAAACTTTGGAGCCATGCCTGCAGGGAACCCCCCCTGCTCTGCCTGCGGCTTGCTCTCTCCTGTCCCCTGGGCTCAGCAGGGTCCCTCTGCCAGCCCCAGAAACAAGTGTCCTTCTTGGTGGGGTACATGTGGCTGGCACAGGGGTGATAGGGCGGGATATGGTCACACAGCCCTGTCCAGACCTCCAGGCAATGGGCTGCCTGGGCCGTGCCCCTCCACTGCTGGTCCTGGGGAGGTTTTGGGTCTTTTGATTTCTGCCTTGTCTGGTTCCCACCCTGCCCTCAGCCTCCTGCTTCTCACCCCCTGCCTGGGTGGCTCTCTGATCTGACCAGGCAAGACCCCAGAGCACAGCTGGGTGTTCACTTGTGGCTTCTCCATCACCCATGTGAGCGTGCATATGGCGTGTGCTGGTGTGTTGCTCTGTGGGTACAGAGTGCATGCGTTGTGCTGTGTGTGCACAGTACATGCATAGCATATGTCGGGTGTATATGCCGGGTGTCTATAAGATGTGTGTGGTGTGTGCACATGTCGTGTATGGTATATTTGCAGGACTGTGTGCACGTGTTTGCAGGATTGTGTGTGTGCTACATCCTATGTGGGTGAATGTGCTGTGGTACGTGCGCAAGCATGCAGTAGTGTGCAGAATGCATGTGTTTCTGTGTGTGCACACGGTATTGTGTATGCATATGAGCTGCAGCATGTGTTTTGTCTGGGCCTGTACACGCAGTATTGTGTAAAGCATGTAAGTGTGTGTGTGTCTGTGTGCATGTGTGCATGAACCTGTGCTCTGGAAAGAAAGACACCTGTGTGGCTGGGCAACTTGTTGCTGGTCTGGAACTATCATATTCAGAGTGTTCAATCACACGGAGGGTCTTTGAAGAGATTAGATGGGTGACTCAGGAGCCCTCGGTTGTCCCAGCAGAAGCCAAGAGTAGAGAGATTATCTAGGAAAGACCTGGGTAGGGCCCTCTTGTGAAATGGAGTGAATTCCTGTGACATTCACAGGAGACCAACACGGTTCTCGAAAGTGTCACATCAGCGGAAACGCTGCCAGCATGGACTGAGAGGAGCAGAGAGAGGATGGAACGAAAGAGGGAAGAATCCTGCTGGGCCCCTCACCTTCTGCAGGAAGGAAACAGGCGGGTCAAACTCCACAGTAGCGAACACGAGCCACCTTCCACGGAGGAGGGAGCAGGACTCGGGGCGGAGCCACAAACCCAGAGGGTGAGTCTGGGAGCCACGGAGGGTTATTCACAGGCCTTGAGACCTGATGTCCGCTCAGCTGGAGTTTGAACTTGCTTGGGACCGATGACTCCTTTTTCCCCTTCATTTTCTCCTGTTTTCAATGAGACTGTAACCGCCAGAACATGCCTGTCCTGACATTGCGTCTGGGGGGCAGATAACTTGTTTCTTGAGTTTCATGGATTTACAGATGGAGAGGAATTACCATCCCTAATTTCTATGATAAGATTTGGGACTTCTGAATTTTATTAGATTTAGATGAGATTTTTGGACTTTGACTTTATGTTGTAACGAGTCAGACTTTTACAGTGTGGAGCGAATGCATTTTGCCTGTGGGAGGCCCGAGGCCAGACTGCGGTCAGCAAAGTAGTGGCCCCCAAGAATCCCCACACCCTAATCTCCAGAGCTGTGAATGAGCTGCTTTATATGTCAGAGGGGTTTGGCCGAGGTGAGCAAACTAATGGCCTTGAGATGGGGAGACCGTCCTGGATTATCGGGGCGGCCGACACAGTCGTGAGGGTCCCTGTGAGAAGGAGGCAGGAATTTCCATCTCAGAGACGAGGAGGGGACAGTGGGAGCCAAGGCCAGAGAGAGGAGACTGCTGGCTTTGGAAGCAGAGCACGGACAGCCTCTGGAAGTTGGACAGACACGGAAGTAGATTCTTCTTCACCAAGAGCCTCCAGAAAGCAGGCAATTTTTCTGATGCTGTGATTTTAACCCCATGAACCCCATTTCTGACTTCTGATTTCCAGAGCTGTAAGATGATAAATTTGTGTTGTCGTAGCCCACTAAATGTGTGGTTATCTTTTACAGCAGCAAGGGAACACCAGCACAGGAGCCGTGGAAGCAGCGGGCCAGGGCGTGATTTTGTCCGGGAGCCTCAGGAAGGACGCGCTCTCTGGAGGGTCCTGATGTCTGTGCTGGTCACTGCTCCTTGCCAGGAGGGCTGAGAATTGACACCCAGACCTGGCGTTGCCGGTGACCGCAGCAAGGGCATTTTGGGTGGAACAGGGGAGACGAAAGCTTGGTTAGAGAAGGTTCAGGAAAGAGGAGGACAGTGGAGATGTCCAGAGCACCTTCCTGGGGGTTGTGCTGAAGAGCAGAGAGGGCGGCAGCGTCCGGGGTCGGGGAGGGCTGGGCTCGGCCGCTGTGGCCGTGGGTGGGGGACGCTGCGGCGGGAACACATGAAATTCTTTTCTGATTGCTTTTATTTTCCCAGTGACATGGGAAACAGCCGTCTCCTTTTCACTTGCTGAATGTGCTGAGCAGGCCTGAGGGTGCACGCACTTCGGCAGGAAGCAATAGTAATGCATCGCACATGGGGATTCAGCATTGTTTGGCTGGAGAAATAATATACCGCCCAACTGGTTTGTTTTGAGTTAGACAAACACCCCGGAGCCTGCCTGCTGCTGTGTTTGCAGCGGGCTCTCCGCCGCACTGAGGTCAGCTCTGTTTGACATTCCTGACGTGTGAAGGGCGCGCTCAGAACAACAGCGCCAGCCGGCGGGCATGCCGCTCCCTGGAGCTGCTCCAGGGGCCCCGCCTGAGAAGCGCTTCGGCCCTAGAAATTTCTCCTCAATTTTAAACAGCTGTTGGCGCTTGTGGAAAATAAGGTTGGGATTGTTCTGCTCACAGCCCGTGAAAGCCGCCATTGCGCCGTTTGCAGCGTGCTGCTGACGGACGCCGCACATGCCATGCCGGCTAGCCCAGCGGCACCCGCTCTGTCCGCCGGGTCCGCTCTCCGCACAGAGGCATCGTGGGAGCCAAGGAGCATACGGATTGGGGACGCGACCCGCCATGTCCTGAGTGCGCTGAGCCGCGTCTGTTATCTTGACACACTCAAACCTCTTGAGGCCAGACACCCTGGGCCTTGCTCTGCTGGATCCGTCTGACCTTCCATGCGCCTCTGGGGTGGCCTGTCCCGTCCCCCCACCACTCCCATAGCACAAGTCAAAGCAAACTCCCCACCCACCGCGTCTCCGGTGGGCAGGGCATGACACAGTGTTTTGTTTCATTTCGTTTGTTTTGTGTTTTCGATCAAGCGGAGGCCAGCTTGGTGTCCCCTCTCCCCCAGCGTGGTGGAATGTGGCTCTCAAGCGCTCGGGCGTGCCCCTCCTGGTCTCGAGGGACCTTCTAGAACCCCACCTCCCTCATGCCAGCCTCCCCCGACAGAGCCTCTTGCTCCTCCTCACTGGTGGTCTCTCCCTCCCTGGGGCCAGAAGCTGGGACCAGGAACACTCTTCCTGGCCTCCTTCCTGTGCCTCCGTCCACAGCCCCTGGCCCCCCACCCCGCTGCCCTGTCTGAGCTCCGCCGCCGGCACCACGCAGTGAGCAGCCTGTCTGTCATGGTGTTGTCTGTCTCCCGGCCAGAGGCGTCCTTCAGGGGTGGGGTTGGGGCCGTGTCCCTTTCTTGTGGACATGTCTCCAGCCCCACACTGATGTCCAGCAAACAGTCAGGTAAGAGCGAAGACTTAGAGAGCAAGCCCGGGCCCCTCACTGCGACCACAGACCTTCCACAGAGGAGCGATTTCATGCCCACAGTGACCCTCTGCAAATGGGTCATTTCAGAAATACGGAAACTAACGTCTGAAACCGTGCTCGTGGTCACATGGCTGCTATCTGGTGGCGGTGAGCTCTGAACTGCTGATTGCAAAGCCTGTTTTCAATCACTGCGTAACGGTTCTTTGAGTCTGCGGAGACTTCACACACACACACCCGTCGGCTGTCTGCCCATCTGTCCAGCCATCGCACCTCTCTGTGTCTGCAGTGGGGGCCACACGTGCACCCGCTCTCCCTGTCCCCGTGTGCCCTGCACCTGCTGGCCCAGACTCCTGCTCAGCCCACACCTGCTGCAGCGCAGCCGTGCCCCCTCCCCACTGACCCACTGCCTCCCTCCCCCAGACCTTTGCCTTGGTGCTTATTTCCTGCCTAACGACCGACCCCAAGCCTCAGAAAATACTCCTGACTTGCACGACGGCCCCTGTACACCCCGCTGGGAGCAGCGGTCCACCTGCAGGTACATGGGGTTACGTCCCCTGCAGGGAGCAAGGCCCCCCGTCTGTGTCCACGGCGATGCTGGGGGTGGTGAAGAGGGTTTCACGGATGGGACAGGGACCCCCAGCCGCCCACGGTGTCTGGCACAGCCCTCTCTGAGAACTTTTGCCTTTGGAGAACATGGTCGTGGGCCATGGACCAACCGGTGGTTCCTGGGGTGTCCATGGGTGGGGGCTCATTTAGACGGATTAAAAATGGCCACGTGGCCTCAGTGACTTCTCTAGGTCATAACAAACTCCCGAGTCAGCCTCATTCCCGGGGTAGAGACATCTTCACTGTTCCATGTAGTAACTGCCTCTTTGTGGAAAGAAAAACTAACATCATTTTGTTTGTTTGTTCTTAAGGCCCCTTAGGATTTAAGGTGAGTTTCTGGTTTGGGGGAGCACCCTTCCTCCCGATTCCAGCATGCTTTGGCAAGGTCTCTGTAAAGTGCATTTTCTCCATGGGGCCTTCAGAGGACCACTGAGGACATGCCACTAGGGACCTTTTGGGGGACATGGGGTCAGAGACATCTTCAAATGCTCGACGCCAGGCTTGGGGCTGCCCCTGGGCTGTGAGCCAGAGGGGACACTTCCGTGTAGCAGGTGGGTCATGGGGTCTGACCCGGCGGCTGGTGGTGGCTTCCCTCGGAGGGCCTGGCTGGGGACTGAGTTACCCGGACACCGAGGGCCACTGGTGGCTGAGTGACCTGGCTGCAGACGGGCCAATGGACAGCCATCGCTGGGTGTTGGTGGAAGGATGCTGAGGCTAGAGAATTTACAAGGCGTTCTAACTGGAAATTGGGACAGGAGACCTCAGCGCTCTCCCTCTGTGCAGAGGTGCTGGGAGCCCCGTGGTGCAGACAGGGGCCGCCCCCCCAACCCCAAGGGACCCAGGCCAGGGGGGAGCCCCACCCACACCATGCCGGCACCTTGCGGCCTTACGGAGGGCTTGAGTCCCCTGGGACAGGCGTTAGGGCTACCGGGGCTTCAGTCAGAGGAGTGACGTGCCTTCTTACTCCAAGAACGTGACCCCCAAGAGCAGAGGGGGCCGACTCACTCCACAGAGACACAATGACACAAACCTCCCAACGTCCGTGACCAACCTAGGTTAGACAGTCACACCCAGGGCCAAGGGGGTTTATGAGAGAACATTCCTGACCGAGGTCCCCGCATCAGGCAGCCACCCAGCCTCAGCCCCACCTCGGCCCACGTGTGGGAGGTGAAGCAGCTGTGGGGAAACGAGGGGTCCGGCCTGGGAGCCGGGACGGGTCAGATGCTCTACACATGGGCGCTGGCTGGTATGACAGAACCACTCAGAACCGGCCCGGCCTGGCCCTGCCCTGGGTGCACGGGGGCCCTCCTGGGAGAGGGGGCAGCGCAGGGGGCAGCGCTGGGGCCACCCCAGCAGGTCCCTGGGAGACACGTGGGCAAGTGCTCACACCCCATGATGGACCCGGGGCGATGAGCCCTGGCCATGGGCACCTGCCCCAGCTCCAGGTCAGAGCCCGGCAAGAGAAGCTGCAGGGGCCACACCTTTGACATCCATGAGTTAAAATGTGGCCCAGGAACGCAGGGCTGGACAGGATGTGGTGCGTGGGTTATGCCAGGACCCCACCCAGGGCCATGTCGGGGCCGAGGCCGGAGGAAGAGCCTCTCACCCCGGGAGTGTGTGTGGGGTGCCTTTTCTCACATAGTTACTTCCTATTTTAGCACATGGGAACGTCCTGAAATAAAAGGCCACCGTCTCCCCCAAGAAGGAGCAGGTTTGCTGGATCTCCTCCCCACCCCGCCCTGTGCCCTGCCCCCTGCCTGGGAGACACGGGGTCCTCTCCCCACTCCCAACACCCCTCCACACAGGGGTGAATCCGAAGCCCCCGGGACCCAGGCCGAGGTTCCACTGTGTTCTTGGGGTGGTGGCAGACACCCCCAGCCCCAGACGCTCCTGCGTGTTGTCGGCGCTGCCCTCTGGGGCGACCCCAGACTCGGCGAACCAAGGGCCAGGGGTGGGCCTGGTCTTCCCCCCGCCCCCCGGCCCCTGCCCACCCTGCATTGCCTGAACACTTTGCAGGCCCCTGGAGAGGCTGGGGGCCCTGGCACCATCCCTCGAAAGGGCAGGGAGTGTCTCTGTGTGGTCCCCAGGTGGGCGGTGACGCAGCACCAGGCAGGCCAAGAGGCTGCAGGCTCAGCCGAGCTGCCCACTGTCTGTGGCCGGATCTCGGGGCCCAGAACAGAGGGCGAAGGTGTCCACGGGGCGGCTCTGGAACCTCGTGAGAAACCACCATCTGTGTCTCCTTCCATCACCGTCCAGGAGCACGGAACCCATGGGCTGCACCCCTCGAGACCCTGCTGAGGAGCAGGGAGGGGCGCCGGGAGCGAGAGACCTAGGGGTGAGGAGGGTCGGGCCAACCCAGAAAGACCAGATGGGTCGGGGAAGACCTGCCTCCTGGGACGGGCGTGGAGGGGGCCCCAGCCCTGCTAGGCTGTCAGAACAGCGGAGAAACTGGCCGGCCTAGGGGATTGTGGAGCCCAGGATGACAGCTCGAGGGGTAGGAGGGGTCCTAGGCGGGCCAGGAGGGGTTTGTCTGTGTGTCATGTCCGGGGGCCACATCCCCGCTGGTTGGTGTGGGCACCGTCCTCTGGGATGGGAACCTGAGCTGTGCTCCGGGTGGGACCTGGCTGGGTCTGCTACAGCTGGAGTCTCAGTTTGTTTTTCTTCGGTGGAATTCAGGACTGTGGGCCAGGGCCGGCCGCACCACCCGCAGGCCTGGCTCCGCCGAGCAGGGCTGCCAGCTTGGCTCCCCTCGCGGGGCAGGGTGTGGTGTGACTGGGACTGGCCCTGGGGCCAGCCTGAGCCTGGCAGCCATGGGGGGCGGGGCGGCAGGGAGCAAAGGTGACCCCTTTCCCACACTGGGCAGAGGTCCCAAAAGCCTCTGGGCATCTCAGCTGGAGCCCAGGTTGCCTGTCCTGGGGATGCCCCCAGACCTCACCCGTTTGGGCCTTCCCGACCCTCCCAGCATCCTCCCTCAGACCCCCTGGGCTCAGCTCCTGGAGGAGACAGGGCGTCTGTCTCTTAGAAACGACCCCGGTGTGAGGCTGTTCTCCACAGACACACCCCCTGCTGGGGAGGAGAGGTCCCCTGGACCTTGGTTTGGGCAGGAAATGGGCTTGTCCCATGGCACCTAAGTAAGCATTTTGCCCTTCAGACTCCAGAGTCATCCCTGAGGCCAGGCTTGCACCCCACTTGCTCTGGGTGGCTCTGAGCTTTGGGGCCTGCTCCCCCGAGAACACCTGAATGAGGAGCCCAGAGGAGGCCGGGCACCCCTTTCCCTGCCCCCCACTGAGCCAGGGCCCACAGGAGAGAACGTATCTCCTCTGGATGGGCCGTGGAGGCCAGCCCCCCAGGGTGACCAGAGGGCTTCGTGAAGGCCAGGTGGAGGGTGTGGCTTTGGCCTGGGCAGTGGACCCTGTGTGCCCTGCTGTCCACACAGTCCCCAGGGCTGCCTGTGGAGGAGACTCCAGGGAGCCCTGGAACGGGGCTGGCTTCCGAAAGCATCCTGAGGTCCAGGAAGGAGGTCGAGGAGGAGCAAGTGATGCCCTCCCCGTCACTGTGGCCTCTGGGGCTAGAAGGCCCATCCTGGCCCGTGTAACCCTCGCGGTGCTGAGGTCAGGAGGGGCAGCCTTGCTGCAGGAAGGGGTCGAGACTGTCCAGCCCCAGCCTCTGCCCATCCCAGGGGCCACAGCATGCGGGGTGTGGACTGCAGCCCAGGAGGGCCCGAGGCACGGGCGGAAAACCACCTGGAACAAGTCTCCCAGGGAAGGGGCGCAGCCTTTCCAGACTGCACTGGCTAATTGGGGAGCCAGGAGCCATGTCCAGCTGCCCACCCCCCACCCCCCGGACTGCTCCCGCTGTGAGTTTCACAGGCATCTGGATCAAATAACCAGCTGATAGCGTGTATAAAATTAGAGACGGAACTCTCCAGAAGGCCGAGGCCACCACGATTCATTCCAATACTATGCATTCAGGGCGGGGTGCAGCTCTCTGGGGTGCACAGTGTGAGGGGAGCGATGGCGCTAGGGGCTGAGTCAGAGGGAAGGGGGGGCTGGGGTGCGGGAGTGGCCCTGAAACAAAGCAGGACAGGGTTGGGGTGGCCTGAACGCCTGTCCTGCTGGCGGGTGGGGGGAGTGTGCGCCTGGGGAGCTGGTGGACACTTCCACCCGCCCCCACTGCTTAGCCCCCTCACCTGCAGCTCCGAACTTGGCCGGCCAGTATCTCTGCCAGGCTGACAATGGCCCCTTGGGGCAGGCAGCCTCCCCCCAGCCATGTGTCCACAGCCCCTCTGGGCAGCTAGACGTGGGGTCTGCAGGCTTGGACAGCCACCCAGACCTCAGTGGCCTCCCTGCCCTCCAAGCCTAGCCAGAAGTGACCCTCAAGGGCACCAGGCCCCACAGGCCACCACACCAGGGGTCTGAGCTCTCCATAAAGACTGAAGTCCCTCCCTGGAAGGTGAACACTCAGGGGCTCCCGCCCTTAGGCCATGTGCTTCTCTAGCCTTCACTGTGTCCAGGTGTGCCGGGACATCTGCACAGACGTCTCTCTGTAGGGCTGGGGTCTCAGGATCTGTGCATTTAAATTTCCAACAGAGACTCCAAGTCACCCCTCAAAAGGCTGTTCCCATTCACAACCCTTCATGGAATGTGTCATTGCACCGTTTTCTTTACCTAAGCAATATTGGATTTTGTCATAAAATGTTGCAGTTTCTTATGTCTATGATTAAAGGCGAAGTTGGATATTCTGTCATTAACTCATTTTAACATTTTTTCTGTTCTTACGCTTTACCACTTTTCTATTGGGTTGTTCGCTTGTTTCTTATTGATTTGTGGGAGTTCTTTATATATGATGAATACTAGTACTTTGTGTTTATGTTGCAGACACGTATTTGCAGTCTGCTGCTTAACATTTAACTTTCTAATGGTGCCGTTCTCATCACATAGAAGTTTTTAAATTTTACATAGTCAAATTTGTCAATTATTTCCCTTAAGGCTTTGGATTTTGTATTGTGTCTGCCTCCTGAGAGTGTATGAATATGTTCTTGTATTTCCTCCAGTGTTTTTATAATTGTGCTTTTTTCCTTCAATCTAAGTTTATTTTGGGGTATGGGGTGAGACAGAATGGAACCATCTTTCCACATTAAATGTTAGATATCTCAAGTGCCGGAGGACACAAATTACAGCTTCGGGGCCTGGAGCATGACTCCAAGTTGGCTTCCAGGGCTGGGATCCATGCCCTGCCTCTGGCGGCTGGTGAGCTGCGCCTCAGTTTCCTCTTCTCCCAGGGTGGCTGAGTGGAGAAGAGCCGTGAGCGACTCAGCCTCAGGAAGTGCAGCACCCGGGGCGCCCTGGGGCCACCACCTCCAAGTTCCCTGGGCCCTGGGGGTCCCCTGCTTCTTCTTGCCTCTTCTAGAAGAGAAGAGGGCGGGGCTAGGGCTAGGAGGGTTGAAAATCCGTTTCTTAAAGGCTCCAGGTGCCCTGGCTAGAATAGGACCAGCACCTGTGCTCAGCCCTGCTCCCTGTACCATTCCGGGGGCCTCAGAGCAGAGACAAAGCCTGGGCTGCTGAGGTCTCCATGTGGTCATGCCTGGCCAGATGCAACCAGCCCAGAGGGGCCCTACAGCTGGAGACGAAGGCTGCACCTCTGCCCAGGAGCGGGTGCTGGGTGTGAGGCAGAGACTCCCCAGGGCCTCGGTTTCTCCACTTGAAAAGCAAGTGACGCGGCCTCCCCCCAGGGGCAGGTGGTCCCTGCATGCACTGAAAAGGCAGATGGGCGCCCACCTTCCCCAGAGGCCTGCATGGTGAGGGCGCAGTAGCAGTGGCCGTGAGCCCCGACTCCAAGAGGACGCCCTCTTGACAAGGTTCGGCCTCACCTGAGCGCTGTGGCCCTTCCCTCCCCCTGCCCTGGCCTCTTGCCCAGACCTGGTGGCGCTGCCTCCAGCTGCCCCTGCAGAGCCTTCAGGAGACCACGGGAGCCCCTGGGCCCGGCCTCCCTCCCTCTACCGGCCCTTCCTGTCCAGCGGTGCCCACGGCCTGTCGCTGTCGGAACCTCTCTGCAGCCCGGCACCGGCAGGGGCGGCCCGGCGCCTCTTGCTGTGCAGCTGGTAAACAAGCGGTTGTTAATTTGAGTCGAGAGAGTGTGGGGAGAAGTTAAGAGAAACTGTGGGGTCGTCCTGGGGTGCGAGTGCTGCTGAGCAGGTGAGCCCTAGGACGGGGTCCTGACGCACTTTCCACAGGTCGTACCCATCAGCCTGGGCCCAAACCACCCTGCCCTGGGCCTGTCCTTTTCTGTAAGGGGAGGGAGTGTCTGTGTCCTCAGGAGACCTTCGCCTTAAAGATGGCGCCTGGGCCTCTGTGGGCAGGCGGCACTCCGCCCCTCGGCCCCAACAGCCCCCCTCCCCAACGTGAGTCAGGCTGTGGCCTCCTATGGTCATCGCTGCTCCGTGAGCATCACAAGTGCAGATACCTGCCCACGTCAGTGCCCCGAGCTTCAGCGGCAGCAGAGATCCAACCCTCCTCTGTGGGCACGGCCCGGGGAACTTAAAGAAACACTGTGCTGTTTCTCAGAACGGGTTCGTTGGTTCTGCAGAAGGAGGTGACTATCGTTTCCTCTTTTTCAACACGCGTGGCATGGGGCCTGACTCACCTTTCCAACTTTACCAATCTTTGCAAGACTCTGGGGCCACGCTGGGCCTCCCAGCTGCTCCGGGGCGGCTGATATTGCTGAGCTGAGCATGGTTGCAACACTTTCCTGTAACGCGGCCTGAAACAGAAGTCAATGTCTTCCTCATATAAGAAATACATAAATCAGTTAAAAATAGTTCTCGGAGCGGATGTGATGATGTCGTGGCTGTCACAGGAAACACATGCATAAAACTCATCCTCAGTTACGGGAACGTGGAGACGGCCGAGGGTCTCCGGCCCCTCCAGGGCAGCCTAGGTGAGGCGGGTTCCTCTGGCTTTGCCCTGACAGCAAGGGCTGCCCAGGAGGGATGAGTAAAACCATGTAGCTTTGCTTCTGGTGTGTTCCTAATTGCCGGGAGCTTATTCCTTGAATCCAGACCTTCTTACCAACCAGAGGAGCTGGCTCAGAGGAATACCCGTGATGCACAGGCCTTGCCAGCTGGCCCAGTTCAGGGCTGAGTGCTGGGGGGCGGCAGTTTGCCCGTGGGCTGCCTGTTCACCTCTCGCCATCACCCTGGTGGGGAAGTTGTGGGCGCCGCCCTGAGAGATCGGGTACAGCGTGGCCTCTGCCTCACTTAGGAAGAACCAAGACCTACGTATGTGGTCACTGGGCGTCGAAACAGAAACTCACACCCGCCCGTGTGGTCACCCCAGCCCCAGGGTGTGAGCTGCCATGGCCGTCGCTGACTCAGCAGAGTGGATGCTGAGGCCACTGCGACCCTTGGGGGCTGGGCCGTGGCTGGGAGCCTCCTGGCGTCCCTCAGTCACCGCAGGGAAGCGGACTGGGCCTCAGAGCCTGCATCAGATTAGGGGGGAAGTGGACTAGAGGATGTGGACCAGTGACCCCAAGTGACTGTGGGGGTCGAGGGCCGGGGGCACCAGTCGGCACGTGTGTTTTCATCGAGCCCCAGGACCCTCCGCCACCTGACCTCACGTTTCTATTTCTAGGGTGGGGGGCAGGGAAGAGCTCAGGGAGGGTTAGGGCAGCCCAAGACCAGCCAGTCAACTGTAGAGCCGGGAGGTAAAGTCAGCCTTGAACATAAAGCTCCAGAAAAACTCAGCTCAGAAGCAACTATGGGGTTGAGAACATGAGGTCCCTAAGGGGACACGTGATACCAGGCCAGCGACCGCTGAGGAAGCTCCGTTCCCCAGGCGTGGGCCCTCCCCACAGAGCTCACGCTGGGCTGGGCCTCTCCTGGCGGCGTGGGGTGTTCAGGGTGAGCAGAGGGGAACCAAGCCGGGTAGGAGGCATTTGGAAAGGTGCCCTTCCCAGGAAACCCCCAAACACACACCTGTGGGATCTCCTAGAAGCTCACAAACAGTTTTATTTTCCTAGGTTGGGGCCAGTAAAAGTTATTGTCCCCCAGTTCCAATATTTTTGTAGGTCTTCAGGAGCTTTTGGACCCCATGCCCTGAGCTCTAGGGTCTGATGGCTAAAGGAGCCAAGGTTCCAGACCCCGTCCTGGGGAGGAGCCCTTGTTCACTCAGCCTGGCCTGACAGTGACCAGAGAGCCTGTGCTCACCCAGAGTGCCCCCCCAGCCGGGAGAGGCCGATGCGCAGGGAGAGATCAACCCCGTGTGCACACACATGTCCATGTGTGTGCAACGCACACACATCTTCACATGCATGCATGCAGAGATGCACATATGTGCATGTACACACGTTCACGCTCACATCTTAGCATGTCCGTGAGTGTACACACATGCACACACGCACATATCTGACTTCACACACACATACACACACGTGCACTTGCTGGCATCCACACATGTGGCTTGAGGAGGAGGGCAGGGTCGGTTCCTCACTGTCTCGCGGTTCCTCTGTCCTGGCCTTGGGGCCCAGCAGGTGCGCACTGGTTGTTGGCCACAGGAGTGCGTGAGCTCAGCACGGCCTGTGAGCAGGCCCCAGGTCTGCGTGTCACGGGCAGAGCGAGGGTGGAGCCGGCATGACTGGGGCTGGAGGGGCGGGCTCAGAGGGGCTTGGGCTTGCCCCAGCTCCTGAGTCCCTCTCTGTCCCGCACGCGCACTCATCCGCAAGGCCGTAGAGTGGGCGTCACTGCTCCCAGTGGGCAGGGGAGAGTCAGAGATTTGCCAGGATCTCCTTGGGAGGAGGCGATGGCTCTGCTCCCCACCCCTCCTGCTCCCTGGGCCCCCATGTTACGGAGGAAGGAGCCAGAACTGAGAGGGGGAGGCACCTGCCCAGGGCCACAGCAGGGAATGAGAGGGCACAGATGCCATCCGCACAGGACAGGCCGAGCCAAGACAGACCGGGCCCCCCTCCCGCTGCCTGACCGTCTGGTACGCATAGCCCCCCTGCCGTGGCCCCGGGGGTCGTGGCCAGGGCTGTGAGACGAGGGAGGCCCTGTCCCAGAGAGGCCACGAGTGTCAGGGTAGCCAAGGTGGACAGGCAAGGCCAGTGGCCACAGCCGCAATGGTAACTGTCTTGTCCTGGTGCCTCTAGAAGCCGCAGCTCCACGATGGCGCGGTTTTGCTGTGGGGGGAGACTGAGCAGCACAGGCAGGCTGCACGCCTCGAGGCCCAATGTCCCCATCTCTCACCAGGTGCAGGGGCTCCAAAGTCTGGAAGAATGCAGAAGCAGCCCCCCTCCTCTGTCCACCTCCCTTGCCCCTTTGCCACACTCACTTCTTCCAGCACCTTCTCACAGGGGCAGCACCTGGAGCCTGCAGAGGTGACCCTCAGGATGGTCTGGTTTCTGCCCACAGTGGTTGCAGATCTCAAAGCCAAGTGATGCTGGCCACGGGTGAGCACGACTTTAGGCTCTGCCACCAACTGGGCCATTCAGCCTGTGCACACTTTCCTCCCTCTAATTGGAGCCGGATTTGGCCCGTGCATGGAATGACTACTGATCCACAAAGAGGGCCTAGATTCCGGCCAGCAGCAGGTGGAGGCGGGAGTGTCGGGGAAGCTCGGGCTCACGGCGAGCGGTGAGGCCCCTCTGCGAGCAGCTCCCTCCACCTCTGGGTGCTCTCGTCAGGGCTCCGCACACCCTGAAGAGCAGGGCTGGTTGCGCTAGCCTCTTCTGCAGGAGTCCTCGATGTCTCATGGCTGAGAAGCCCTTGAGACATTCCCAGGCACCCCCAAAACTGGAACAGCCCAGACATGGGGGTGCTGACCCCTCCCAGAAGAGCTGGGCACAGGGCTCTCGAGGGGGAGCTCTGCAGAGCGAGCCGGGGTCTCTTGTGCTGACCACAGATGCAGAGTGAGTGCCCCGGCCCCTGGGACACTCCCGGAGGTTCTGCGGCTGCCACTTCTCAGTGTCTGGCTGTGGGATTGGGGTGCTGATTCAGTTGGTGCTGGCCTCATTGCGATCACCTGCTGGGGGCTTTGTGGGCCTGGCCCGCCATGCCCTGGTGTTTCCCACAGGCTCGAAGGTGCCGGGCTGTCCCCAGGAGGGTGGCTGAGCCTGTGGCCCTAGGGTCCCGCCCTCGTCAGATCTGAGGCCACTGCCAGGGAACAGTGTCCGGCTTCCAGGTGTGGGAGCCAGACCCACTTGCAGCAGGAGCAAAGTGGCAACGTGGCTGGCTCCGAGGGCCGGGTGGGTGGGTACAGCCTGGAGCCGGCTGGGGCTGAGTCATCCTCTGGCTCAGGAAGCCTGACCGCATGACTTCCAAACTGATGCAACTTGGGCTTTCTGCTGAGTGTGAGCTGTTACTGCCACTTCTGAAGGGAGGGAGAGCCCGGGGTTCCTCTGCGCACCCCCTTTCAGGGATGGTTGGCCTCTGGGGTCAGCAGGGACGGCATCGAGGGTGTCATGGGGAGAAGTCAGGAAGGAGAGCTCAGCCACCTGGCCAGTCCAAGAGCTGGACGAGCCTGGGGCCTTCTCTCTGCCTTGGCTGGACCACACTGGGGCGGGGACCAGAGGAAAGGACCTTCTTGCCCGTCTGCCCTGTGCTCGTTCCAGTGCCTCCCAGAAGCCCCCCTGCACACACGGCACACGGTGAGACCAGATCCACACGACAGCCCGTAGCCAGCAGGTGACAGCAAGCGGCTCCTTTCCCTTTCTAGGGAACCACGAATGGCTAGGAACCACTCTGGGTGGGACTTTTGCGATAGGGTGACAGTCCCTACCTACTTCTGAGAAGCGGCGATTTCCTGCTTCTGGGGCAGCACCGACTGCCTTTCCAGAAAACCTGCAGAGGGTGGCACTTATGTTTCTTACAGATTGTGGATGGGACCCCGGACTCCTGCCTGGACGGGATATGACTGAGAAATGAATGAGAAAGGCGGAGAAAGGAAGGGCATGTTCCAGCTATTGCTCTGGCCCTGCCACGTTGATGTCGGTACTTGCTGAGAGGAAGATTCTGAGGTCAGAGTGGAGCCCCTCACATTCACTCAGGAGGGTGCGTCCTGGGCTATGTGTATGGGGGCAAAGATGAGTAACCAGGGTTGTGCCATGAAGGGACCGGCAAGGGCTGGGGCATCTCTATCTGCAGACGCTGGTGCTCCCTCAAGCAGGGGAGCTGATGTAGAACCATGTTGTAGATACGTTTGTGAGAAAACTCGTCTGAGTGTCAAAGAATTGGGAAAAGATGAAGCTACCGACCCAGAGAGACACAGGAACACACACCCACATGGTACAGACACGGCATACACACACCAGACACACATACTCACACAGAGTGTGAGTGCCACGTCACACACATGGACTCACACGCACAGACAACACATCACACACATACACACACACATCCTTCCTCTGCATGTGCCCTTGGCCTGGTGAGCAGGCTGAAGACCCAGTGCTTCAGCAGATCTAAGGCCACGGGGCTGGGGGCAGAGTCGGTGGGCTCGGCCACGCTGGCCCCAGCCTCAGACGGCCCTGCCGCGAGGGCGGCGGGTCCTGCTCCCGCCTGAGCCTGGCTTTCTCACCCATGGCGCAGGCATGGAGGCCGACCAGGGTGCCGGTGGGACCGCACCTGCCCCATCAGCCCCAGAACACGCACGGAGGGAGGAGGCACGGGGAAGTGGCGGGTGGGTGGTGCAGGGCGGACCTGGCCTCCGGCCTCCTTCCCGGACACCCTGCGGCGGCTGCAGCCCGGCCCTCGCCCTGAGCCCGTCCTGCCCAGCCCGGGGACCAGGGAAGGCCAGGGGAGCAGCGCGGGGTCCCGGGTGGGGAGTCCGGGCTGCGGCTCCGCGGGCGCTCCTGCAGCGCCACCTGCCGGCCGCGGGGGCCTCGTGCGCGCGGGGCGGCTCCCACCTCACCCCGGCGGCCACGTCTCCCCTCCATCCTCCCGTCTCCGTGGAGACACAGGACTCCGCCATGTTCAGACTGTGGGTGGCCTGCGAGACTCCAGGGACCAGGGCCAAGGCCTCCGATCTCTAGAGGACGGGAGGGCAGGTCAGAGGTCCAGCCCCAGGCTCCCTCGCAGCGGTGGTGAGCAGGAGGGCGGGCCACCCTCCACCCCAGCACACGCCTCGGGCCAGCCCCAGAGTCGAGGCTCCACCTTGGGGAAGCTAAACGACCAGTAGAGCTGAAGCTCCACCTTGGTCCAGGAGAGCTGTGTGCAGGCTCCCAAGGGGTGGGCTGGCTGGTCTCACGGACATACCAGGAGTGCCAAGAAAGGGTCGGTGACCCGAACACCAGACACAAAGGGTGGCCCTCCGCAGGACACCTGAGACAGGGAACAGGTCAGGGGGTTCGGGGAAGCAGCCTTTTATGCGGAAGATGAACATCTGAGGCCCTCCTGCAGAGGCCTGTGACATTCCCTCTGCCTGAAACCTCCCTACCCACTTGCTGCTCAGCCCCACAAGCCCCTCCAGACCTGGGACGCCCCTGCTGGGGCGTTCCTGGGCCCTCCTCCTGCGTTCTTCAGGAGCACCGTGCCAGTCTCTACACAAGAAGCGTGACAGTGTGGGTACACCTAAGAGAACAGATAACACAAAGTGCTGAACCAGGTGTCTGGGACACTCAGGTACAACTTGTGATCCTGTCGAGCTGTTTCCACTCATTCCTCCCCAGCTGGTTTCTCAGCCCAGCCCCAGAACCAGGGAGAGGTTCTCCCCTCATCTAGAATTCTGGCACTGACATTTGCCTCCCAGCAGTGGCTTTGCTGTCACCAAGACCTGCAGATGGCTACTTGGTGCTTAGCCCCTCCGGCCACCAGGTCCCCCCAGAGACAGCCATCACACTCACCTTAGGGAAGGCAACAACATGCCTCACCCCTCATTCATCTTCTAGAGCTCTCAGAGAACTTTTGGAAACAATCTGCTTTACAGACAAGGGAAGTGAGGCCCTTGGAGCAGATGAGACACAGTCCCGGTTTGACACAATTCCTTCGTCTCTTCTCCCCCAGCTCTGCTCCTGGGAAGCTCTGACCCTGAGAAACAGCTGATCCACAGCAGGCCTTGGGCAGCTCTGGCTCTGGACAGCTCTAACTTCGGGATATATCTGAACTTAGGCGCTCTGACCACAGGCAGTGCTGACCCTGGGATGGATCTCACCATAGGTAGTTCTGACCCTGGGATAGATCTGACCCTGGGCAGCTCCAAGCATGAGGGCTGACCCCTCCTGCTGACATAGCCACTACCACCCCCAGCAGGCCTCAGCTGCCCTGTGCTGGGGTGCACTGTCGGGGCTGCCTGCTGGGATTGGTGCAGGGAAACTTGGCTCTTGTGCCCCTCGTCACGTGGAGTCCATGAGTCAGGGCTTCCTTCCTGGGCCAGGCTGGGAAACAACAGGTGGTTTTCTTGTAGGGCTGTCCACACGCAGCCCGGGGGAGCCTCTCCTCTGCTGGAGAGATGCAGGAGAGTCCATAACATTCTTTTCAGTTCTCTGACTTACGGTTTTTCTACCAAAAACTTTGCATTTTCTTTACTCCCCATAGAGAGCCCTGGAGGGAAAAGTTTTAACTGGCAAAAATCAGTTGAAACCACCCTAGGTAAGTCAGGCAGACACACCCCCATAGCCCCACAGAAGCACCTGTGCTGCCTCAGCCCAGCCCAGCGTGTGCCTGGCGTGTCCTGCACACATGCTCAGGCATGGGCCTGACGCTGCGCTGGGTCTTGCCACGCATCCATCTTGGCGCAGGGATGGGCTCAGCCACCACTCAGGTTCACGAGGTGGCTTTGTGGGGAATAAGGTTGGGGTTTTTTCTTGTAAAGTTACATATTATTAATTTAAAAACTTAATTTCACTTTTGAGTTAATATTCAGTAAAATTGCTATCTTTTGGTATACAGTTCTATGAATTTATTCGTGCATGGTCCACATACACTCATGGACTTGTGTAAAAACATTGTGGGCACCGAACAGTCGCATCACCCCAAACTCCTCTTACAGTCACACCCTCCCCCGACAGCCTGGCAGCCTTCCGTCCTGGCAGTCGTTTCGTCTTCTGTAAGTAAAAGCACACAGTCTGTGGCCCCGGAGCCAGGCACCATCCCTCAGCATGGCGCGATCCATCCAGGCTGTGGTGTGTGTCCGCAGCCCCTTCCTCCTCTTGCTGCGCAGTAGTGACAGTCCACGGTGTGGACGCACCACGGTGTGTTTACTCACTTGCCCGACGGAAGGACATCTGGATTGTTTCCAGTTTGGGACGGTCGTTGAATAGAATTGTTTGCACATTTGTGCACAGGTTGTCGTGTGAACGTGAGTGTTCATTTCTCCTGGGTAAATGCCCAGAAGTGTGATGGCTGAGTCACACAGTAAATGTATGTTCCACTTTACAGGGACGTGCTGAGCTGTTTGAGGGGGTGGCCCTGTCCCTTGCATCCCTCCTGGTCGTGACGAGAGTGCCCGCTGCTCCGCGTTCTTCCGGCACTCGTGTTGCCGGGGCTGTCATCCCAGCCGAGGCAGGAAGCACGAAATGGTATCTCACCATGGTTTTCATTTGCATTTCCCTAATGTCTAACATAAACGTCTTTCCACGGCTTATTTCCCGTCTGTATACCTTCTTTGGTAAAGCATCTGTTCAAGTCCTTGCCCAGATTTCTTTTTTACTGTTGGATTTTGAGAGTTCTTTATATATTCTGGATACAATTCCTTTGTCAGATATGTGATTTGCAAATATTTTTCCTAAGTCTATGTCTTGTGTTTTCATTCTCTTAACAGTGACTTTTGCAGAGCAAAAGTTTCTAATTTTGCTGAAGTCTAGTTTATCATTTCTTTCTGTTATCGATTGTGCTGTTACAGCTAGGTGCTCTAGGCCTAACCCTAGTGCCTGAAATTTTCTCTGTTTTTTTCTAAAAGTTTTATAGTTTTCTATTTAAACCTATGAATCTTTTTAAGTCACACGATTATGTAAGGTGTGAGGTTCGGATCAAGTTTTGTTCTTTTTACACATTGCTGTCCAGTTGTTCCAATACCATTTATAAACACCGACATTTATTTAGGGCATTCCTTTTCTTAAAATCCCCAATGGCTTTCCATTTCCCTTAGACCGAAGTCCCTTCCAGCAGGGTTAGGTTCCTGCCCCTCTCTGGGCTCTTCCCCTTGCAGTGCCAGCCCCCAGCTGTTTTCACCATGCAGGCCTCAGCCTCCTTGTCCCTTCATCCCCCACTGAGGGGTGCAGGGCCCCCCATAGGCCAGCACCCTGACTGTGAGGTGAAGGGGGGAGTAGGGGGCCAGGCAGAGCCAGGGTGAGGTCTGATCCACGCTTCAGGCAGGTCATTTTTGCCAGAGTCGGTGGTTGGAGGGACAGGCAGGAGGGAGGGAATCAGTCGGGAGGCAGGTGTGCTCGTGCAGGTAAGAGGATGAGGGCAGGGAGCATGGAGGAGAGACGTGGAGGGCAGCGCTCAGCACACTGGGCACAGGGGGTGACCAGAACGAGGTGGATGTGGTTGGTAGATCCTCTGCCTGGGGACCAGGTGTGGCCAACAGCCATGAAACCAAGAGTGCTGTCCGGGAGGGCAGTCAGCAGCGAGGAGAGTGGAGCAGGTGGTCGGGGCGGCGGAGGGAGGTGAGCACGTGCGTCGGGCCCCTTGGCCCAGCTCTGTCTCCTTGTCTTGTCCACACAGCAGGGTGGACGGAGCCCGTCGCGGGCGGGCAGGGTAAGGAAGCGTCTCTCGGTGTGCTCAGCCTGCTGACCCAGCAGTTCTCCCACCGCAAGGACTGCCCAGGCAGGTGTGGACCGGCGAGAGGGCGGTGGAGGATGTGGCCAAGGCGAGCTCCCTGGGCAGGGCTGCCTGCTCCGCGGCACCTGCGTGGCCCAGAACTGACTCTGGGAGGGAGGAACTCCCTTCCTTCCCAGCGGCAGGCACTCTGGGCCTGGCCGCAGCTATAGCTGCACGTGGACCCACCTTCAGGCTGGTCCAGCGAGGCCGTGTGTTCCTGGGCACTGACTGCCATGATTTCTGGGCTCCAATAAACCACATTTCGATCGAGTGTTGAGGAGTTAACGAGAGGCGTCACTTCAGACGGCAAACACCCTCCCTGGGTCACCGTAGGGCCGGGAGGTCAGTCAGGTGGGGAGTCTGCGTAGCCTACAAGGTCCAGAAACCCAGCGGAAAACCCCAGAGCCCACATCAGTGAAGAGCAACTCGCTTCGGCTATGTCTCCACAAGCCACACATTTCCTGCATCTGCCTTTAAAGTCAAGAACCTGAAACTGAACAAACCCCAGCGAGTGACGGGAAACACCTCCCTTCAGGTTGGTTGTGGCAGGTGAAGGGAAAGGTGGACGCAGAGGGAGGCTGCGGTGGAAGCAGAGGGGCTGGTCAGGTGCAGACGCTGCCCTGGGGCTGCTGCCCTCTGTCAAGGACACACAGCCCCTGTGTGACCTGGGGCCAGCGCTGCACCCTGAGGGACCCAGGCCTCTCCCCGTCAGGCCCCTGCCTGGGATGCTGTCCCCTCCTACCTCAGGGGACCAGGGCCCTCCCCCACCCAGCAGAGGCTCTGCCGAGGTCATTTCTGAACGTCCGGGTCGCCCTCTGCTCCTAGGGCGGGGTGGGGGGCTGACTTTACGGTCCACACCTCGGCAGTCCGGCCCCAGCCCATTCCACGCCCCAGCTGTGTGGGCACGTGGTTGCCTTCCACTGCGGCCCCCATGTCCTGTCTCCCAGCTCATGCCTGCTGCCCAGCCCCACGTGCCACCATGTCTTACTTTTCGTGCAAAGACACAGTTACAAGGACAGAAAACACATCAGTCCTTGCCAGGAGCTGAGTGAAGGGAGGGGGATTTACTACTGAGGGTCCAAGCCAGGGACATTTCCGGTGGGTTCTGGGAGGAGGCACAGGATGTACACTGGATAACACAGGACTGGACGGCCTAAAGAGTGGCCTCGGCGGCGGTGTCAACAGCCAGGTCAGCAGTGACAGCCACAGCGGCAAGGAGACCAAGAACAGCGTTGGCCGCCAGGACACGGGAGGTCCCGGGCGGGTGCAGATGGACATGGGAACACGCGTGCGTTTGGTGCCAGGACACAGCCTCATGGAAAGGTGGCCAGAAAGGAGCTGGCCTGGCTAAAACTGGAAAGAAAAACCAACTCTATGTAAACGCTCAACTCCAGTTGGTACATTTATTTCCTACAGTGGTATGGGTTAGTGATTCTGAAACTGCTTTCATGTGTACTAGGATATCAAAAACAAGCAGATACACTGTAGGAGATGAGAGTTAAGGTTCTCACAGGTGGATAAGGGAGTCCCAGATGTGCCAGGGGAGTAGGTCAGAAGGCCCCGCAGTGTCAATTATGGTAAGATACATCACTGCAAACTCATGTTTACGTAACACACACACACAATTTAATCACAGATATGTACACATGTGTGCACACACGGGTCAGTACACATCTGTGTTTCCTAGCTTTGTTCTCCAAGAGGCCTGGAGGCATGTGACACCCTGGCAGCAGGTGCGCACATGCACAGAAGTCAGCTTCCACACATCGGCTTCCATGAGAGGGGCCAGGGCTCCTTGGAGCAAGGCTGACACCAGGGCTGAGGCAGAGGGAAGACAAGGTAAGCCTGGAACGTCGTGTAGTCCCAGGAAAGAAGGGAGTGCTCAAACCCGCCCCCCAAACACACAGAACATGTGGGCGTTTGAAAAGGACTCAGGAGCCGAAATGAAGGAGCTCTGAGCAGGCACAGCTGGAGCGATTTGAGCACATACAAAAATGAATTGCAACCCAAATATCAAAACAAATATCCACGAATTCATACTGAAATAAACAACGATTCAGTGAGCTAAAACTACGGGAAGGGACCAGCCTTCCTTACAGGCGAATTCCAAACAATAAATCCAGAATGAACGAGGAAATAGAGAACTACCATAGGATCCCACAGCAGCAAAGCTACAGGCAAGATCCACAGTTGAATGCTAGGAGTTAGTTTGCGAAGCTTTAAAGCAGAAGTAACTTGTATAGCCTCAAAGTGTCCCCCCCAGACAGTCATTAATTACTGGGGTGGCTTAACACCTGTGCCCGAATCCTCCGATGCTCCTTCTCTAGGAGTTGGAGTTCAGGCTGGACTTGGCGACTTGCTTCCAACCAGCAAGGCACGGAAGGAGAAAGGCAGCCACTTTACGGTGGGGAAGCCTGGCAGACCCCACACCCCAGCCAGGTGGTCACGGTCCAGACCACCAGTGAGGCGGCGTGTAGCTGTCGTGGGCCCTGGTCGGTTGTGAGGCGGGTGGCGCGATGGCCGTGGTGGGGACCCCAAGGTCCCCCTGTGGCAGAGGTGGCTGGGTTGTCACTGGACCCGATCACAGTCCTGAAGGACACAGCCCCAAATGCCATAACTTGAAATGTTGAGATCCCAAAAAATTAAAATCCCCAAAATATAATTCTGGAAAAAATCATTTTAAAATTCTTTAAAAGATATTTATTTACATTTTTAAAGGGGATCTATTTGCGAAACATATAAAAATATTGCAGAACACTTCAGAGGCCACTCTATAGTAAAATAGGCAATCATAACACACGTATCTGTGCAAGCACAAACACTCAGGTAACTAATGATAATCACATGGGAGTAACGGTTGTGAGCAGACAACTGTATTCGCAAAGAAATAAGTCAAAAGGAAAACACACAGATGCGTGTCCTGCTGTTCGTGTGCTCTCTGCTTTACTGCAGGCACTGAGAGTGGATTGAGGGACACGTGTGTGCGAGTGTGCCCAGACGTGTGGAACTGCAGACAGAGCCAGCGATACCCAGAGGGCCCTGTCCTTTCCTTCCCAAACACTAACTTCAGGCTGCTTTGCTCTGTGCTTGTGAGCGCGCCCTCCTTATTACTTACTTGGGCGCCTGGAAGTCGTCCCACGGAAGCAGCTCCGAGGCCCTGGGCAGCCTTTTCCTCTTTGTGGCCAGCTGAGCTGAGGGGTGAGTGCACGGCCTGCTGCTGGCAAAGCCTCTGTCCATCTCCCTTGTTCTCTCGCTGTAGGTGTCGGGCCTGCTGCCCACCTGTTCTCTGTTTACCGCCAGGGCTAGACCTGTGGCCAGTGTGGAAAGCCAGGTGCTCCGTCCCCACAGCCTGCAGGGGCTGAGCCCACAGCACGGCAGGGCCGGGCCATGCAAGCCTGGGAACATGCACCTTTCCCATCCCCTTCCTAAAGGTGGTCTTCCTTTGTGTTCTCTCTCCCCGAACGGTTAAACCACACTCTGAATAGAAAACCGTTTTGAAAAGTGCTTTGCACTTGCATCTGATGAGGTCCCCTCGAAGGCCACCCCCACTCCCTGGTGGACGAGAGATGTTCAGCCACCTGGGCTGCGTCACTAACCTGCTGAGTGCAGGCTGCAGCCTGTCCGTCACCAGCATGCAAAAACATTTTATTCATTTATTTATTCCACAAATATTTTTTAGGGTCCCAATAGAGGAGTGCTGCTTTTAAAATCTAAGTCCTTATTTCTTTTTTTTATTGATGCATAATAGATGTACATAGTTTTGGGATCCATGTGATAGTTTAATACATTCACATGATTTATAAAGATCAAATTAATGTACTTGGGATAGCCACTACCTTAAATATTCTTCATGCTAGAACTGTTCAAATTCTTCTTTTCTAGCTGTTTTAAATATACGATAGATTACTGTAAACCATAGTCACCCTACTGTTCTATCTAACACTAGGTCTTCTTTCTTCTATCAAACCGTATATTTGTACTCATTAATCTTCTCTTTATCCCTCCCTTGTTCCCAGCCTCTGGTAACCACCAATCTACACTCTATCTTCATGATACCCACTTTTTTATTTTTATTTTTGAAATGGAGTCTTGTTCTGTCACCTGGGCTAGAGTCTGTGGCGTCAGCCTAGCTCACAGCAACCTCAAACTCCTGGGCTCAAGCGATCCTCCTGCCTCAGCCGGCTAATTTTTTCTATTTTTAGTAGAGACGGGGGTCTCATTTTCGCTTAGGCTGGTCTTGAACTGCTGATCTCAAGGGATCCTCCTGCCTTGGCCTCCCAGCATGCTGGGATGACAGTGTGAGCCTGGCCAGGAAATGATACTGAATTCAACTCTCAGTACAACAGGGAAGCCACTGGGCAGGGTGAGGGCGGGGATGGAGTTCGGCTGGGGAGCAAGGCTGGGGAGGGTCTTGCTGAAAGGACGCAGCAGGATTCTTCGCTGACGCTGCGCTCAGTGGGCTGCAGGAGAAGTCCAGTCGCCACAGCTCAGGGGACCTCTGTGGCATTTGGTCATCCTTGCAATGACTCACTTCGTAGGCAACTGAGTAGGGGTCCAGACAGGACAAGGACCTTGTCAAAAAGAGGAAACGCTGCCCATGTGGCTGGAGGCTCGGGGTCCAAAGCCAAGACCGATGGTGACTCACACGTGGAAACTCAGAGTTGTGCCTCTTCCCGTGTGTGTCTCTTTGAATCTCTGTGTGTGTGTGTGCGCGCGTGCGTGTGTATTCACGCACACATGTGCCTCGGTATCTCTGAATCTCCCTCCCAATCACTGTCTCTCTCTCTCTCCCCTGGGGTTGGTGTTTTCCTCTCACTGGGCTCCGGCAAGCTGCTCTCCGGAGGTGTGAGCGGCTCTGTCTTCCCGCCGGGGTCGGTAGCATCACACTTGTCCGACTCCCTTTCCTTCCCACCACGAGACCCCAGCCCAGGTCCTACTTTCTGACGTTACGCCGTGTTATAGAATAGACTCATGTTCCATGTGTTCATTTTTATAGCAGATGAGTACAATGCTTTACCTTTTCTTCTTTCTTGAAACAAGAAAGATCCAAACAACAAAATTGGTTGGCTCCTCACAGTGGTGCCCTTCTGGGGCCTCTCCCCGGGAAGCCTCAGAGATGGGGCGTGGAAGGCACCCCTCGCTGCTGTGGATGGGAGCTGCTGCCACCCACCAGGCTGTCTCTGCCCTCTCAGGGCTCTCAGGTGACAGGCAGGAGTTAGCTTCCAGAGACCACACCTGAGACTGCCCCCTCTGCACACAGGGACAGCGCTGATTAATGCCCAGCAAATTTCTCCTCAAGGCCCAGAAACTGAAACTGTCTCCCAGAACCAGGCCAGCTTTTCCTGCCTGTCCGGTTTGGGCAGCTGGGGGAAGCAACCAGAAACCCAGTATGCAGGAGGGGATGGGGAGGAGGAGGGGAAGGAAACCCGAGACCCCAGGTTTCCTAGGCTTCCTGCCACTGCCCGGGCATGGGGGACAGAGATCAAGGACCACAGCTCTGGCCCCTCGAGCTGGGTGGCCAAGCACGAGCTTCCAGGAGCATCCTGGCTGCCTCCTTGGGCTGAGGACCCCCTTCTCCTTATTCCCCTCCAGCTCTCTGGGCTCCTTTTCAGTCTCTGGTGCTGCAGGTTCCTACTCCCCCAAGTTCGAATGTTGGGGTGCCCTGGGCTCACCTCCTTGTGTGTTCTTTCCCCCACACTTCATACCATCCATTCACTGGCAGCTCAGAGCTTCTTTCCTGGCTCTAGCTGCTTCCTGCACCTGGATGTCCTGTGGGCACCTCACATGTGCTATGTTGAAAGTGGGGCTCCCAGCCACCCCTGAAACCCATCTTCCTGTCTCAGTAGTGCCACACTGGACTCGGCTCTGTGTCGCAAACCCCACATCCACCCTCGATTTCCCGATGGCCCCATCTTACGGTGTATTCCAAATCCACCGTCCTCAGCCACGTGGCACCACCCCCATCCTGGCCTGAGCCACTTCACTTCAGCCTGGATTGTGGTCATAGCCTCCCAACGCCCTGCTGTCCCTCCCTCCTGCCACAGCCTTGCTCTCTGCCCAGCAGCCAAAAGTCTGTTGCAAAAGGAAGCGCAGGTCATGACCCTCTTCTCTCATCCCTTCTTCAATGAAACCCAAGTCCTCCTCATGTCCTGGAGCCCCGTGTGGGGTGGCTTCTGCTGCCCCTCCATCCTTACTGCCCTCCGGCTACCCTGGGCTCCGGCCCTCCCCACCCATGCGCTCCTACCTCAGAGAGCCTTTCCTGCAGGCATGTGCTTGGCTGGTTTCTGCCCAGGTCTTATCTTCTTTCTGTGGCCATCTCCTACCAAAAACCGAAGTCCCAGGACTCTGGGACCCCACTGTCCTGCCTCTCCGGCAGCTAGAGTGGTGGCTTGCACATAGCCGGAGCTCAGTGTTCAGCGAATGGCCTGAACCTCAGAGTGGGGACACCGTAAGCCCCAACCTGTGTCCCAACTGGAGGGGCCAGTCCTGAGCCCCACCCCAGATCAGGGCAGGTCCCCACATGGCTCCCGCCCCTGCCTAGCTGCACAGGCCACAGAGCTGCTAACTGCAGGAGCCAGACCTGTGTCCATGGAGTCCCACCTGTCCTCTTCACAAACCCCACTTTCTTCAGCTGGAAACCCTCTCCTACCCGCTAGCAAAGCTCACTTAATGGTTCAGGGGACCGTTAACAAGGCCCTCGTCCCGAGGACACTGTAGCACAGCTGTGTCTGCGGGGCACAGGGGACGTCAATAAGCAGATAGATGGCGGCCTGGGAGACACAGGGTTCAGTAGGGCTTAGGCAAGAGCCAGTGTGGGTGGAGCCATGTACCGGCCCCTTTCCACAAGGAGGAGGGGTCTTCCCTGATGCCCTGGCCCCAGTGGCACATGCTGACAGGGACCTCATTGGCAAAGTCCTATATGTCCGAGCCTCACGGGGAGAGATGGAATCCCCTGGGGAGACTGACTATCCCCAGGTATTTGTGCCCCTCCCCGCCCCACCTCCCCTGCCCTGGCAAGTGGCTCTGGTCGGCAGCAGCTTTGAGGCCAGCACAGGTCTGATCTGAAAGACGCTTTGTTGAGGGTCAGTGTGTGCCCAGAGGCTGCTTCTGCCACCCTGGGTGCCCAAGTGTGACAGCAGAGTCCTCAGCCCCGAGAGGGACACACGGGGTGCTGGTCAGGTCGCCGAGAGGCTGGCTGTGCTACTGCTACATCAATAGTGCTGTCAGTGCCCAGCACGACCTGGCCCTTCCTTGCTTTCCAGTGGGTGCTTTGGGAGCTCTCATCCCCACTGCACCCCAAGTTCTAAGTCCCCAGAACACAGGTGCCTGTCCGAGAGCTCCTCCTCCTCCCTGTGGGCCGGGCGTAGAGCTGGGAGGAGGTGCAGGTGCAGCCAGAGGGACCAGTCGAAGAGAAGGGGATTTGAGTTCAAGGGATGACCACCCACTGTGCACCAGGTCTCCGTGCATCACGCCCTCGCTCGTTGGGGCCCATGGCCCCGCTGTACAGTCAGGAAACAGCAGCTCAGAGACTTCAAGTCACTCGCCTAGGACCCCACAGCTGGACGGTGACACCCCCCAGGGTCGTCCGTGTCTGTTAAAGGCTTGTTTCAGGTCTCAGAGCACCTCCCTGAAACTGAGACCCAAAGCCTTTCCTGATGCATCACGTAGCTGGAGAAACAAAACACGAACTGAACAAGGATCAGACAGGACCGAGTTAATCGGCTGTGGCACAAGAGCAGGTGCACCTGGAGAACCAGGCTCCGGGCTTGGTGCTGCCTGGACTCTGCTGCCACCAGGTGGCTTCACAGAGAAGTGGACCAGAAACCACAGCAGTTTTCTTCAGCCGCAGCTGAGTATTTTTGGGTCAAGTAACCGTTTCAGAATCTGCTTAATGTGGGAAAAGCTTTCCTCTAAGGAAACTGCACACACCAACCTCAGGAAACGTCGATTTCCTGGCGCCTGTGAAGGGGCTCGGCCGCAGACACTGGGAGCTCATGCAAAGGCCTCCCATCCGAAGACACCTGGAGCTGGGACTTGGTCAGAAGGGTACAAAGCTGCCTCGAGGTGAGAACACAACAGAAATCCAAAAACAGATCCCTGATTCTATGAAAATGTACTAGATATAGTGGGGGAATTTCCAATCAGTGGGCAAGGACAGATGGTGTGATAAACGGTGTTGGGATAAGTGCTCAGCTCTTGCTCCTTAACAACCCACCCCAAGCCTTAGTGAATTAACACAACATCATTTATTGGCTCACAATTCTGTGGGTGGACATTTGGGCTGTCTCACAGGGCAATGGCTTTGTTGGTCTCACCTGAGGTCACTGGCATGC